>JASDQU010242360.1:78651-89899 GCA_032191745.1 Picea mariana | reverse complement strand
AAATGGTTGTTTTATCTACTTTTTCTAAATTAATTTTTAGTTAAAAAGAAAAGAGGGTAAATGGTTATTTTATCTACACTTGCTAAATTAATTTTTAATTAAAAAGGAAAAAGGGTAAAAGGTTGTTTTATCTACACTTGCTAAATTGATTTTTTTAGTTAAAAGTGAAAAAGGGGGGGAACTTAAAATAAATAGGAAACTTAAGGAAAAATGGAAACTTAAAGAAAGGGAAATGTAAAAAAAAAAGGTTGGATGTCTAACGTAGTAAGGAATCTTGCCTTTGGAACTTTCTATTTATGAACTCAACTAGGAATTAAGTAAGGCGTAAGTCATTTGAGAATAGTAAGGGAATTTTGGGACACCGAGGAGCATTTTTAGGAATGCTCTTAGGTGGATGAGGGAAATAGGAGTATTTAATTAATGAATAAAATTGATTTTCTGGTGCAACTAGGGGATCAGGTGACATGTGTATGGGGGAGGTTATTCGAAATTAATTAAATGAAAAAGGAATTTAATAATAATTTGGGAAACTAATTACTTAAAAAACTCTATAAAAAGGATGGAGGAGGAGGAGTATGGATCTCTCATATTTTTGC
Source organism: Picea mariana (assembly GCA_032191745.1). Taxonomy (NCBI): domain Eukaryota; kingdom Viridiplantae; phylum Streptophyta; class Pinopsida; order Pinales; family Pinaceae; genus Picea; species Picea mariana. The sequence continues at coordinate 89,303 of JASDQU010242360.1, read as the reverse complement.
GTAACATTACACTGCTGAAATTTCATCTTGACTGAACTTTCCCTTGTGGGAGTTGGGATACCCAGTTCGGGTAATGAGTGGTAGCTCGACCTTGCGAGGTGAGTTGGGTTCTAGCATTCTCTGGTATTGTGTGTGTGGCCCCTTTATGGCTTGATGGGCTCAGGGGGAAGAAGAGTACCCTTAGTGTTGGCTGGAAGGTACCGTTGAGGTCACATCGATTGGAAAGTGAGAGCTGGATGGAGCACGCATGGGACAAAAACTTCGGAGATTTCGCATTTGGCTACAATACGCTTGTGTATATTTATATTGAATGGTAGTTTAAATATTGTTTTTGCGCCTTCTGTAATGTACTTATATTGTGTTAAAGTTTATGTTTAATCAGCGTAACACTATCCAAATATTTCCTTTTAATCCTTCAGCAATTTGTCTTGATGAGCCCAACATTTTGTGATATGATAACTTAGAGTCATCCCAGCCTTATGCTCGTTGTGTTTTGAATTGATTTCCCATGCCGAACCCAAAATCTGATTGCAATAACTTCTTTATGGGTTTTTTTATTGATTAATACGAAGAAAAAATGTGTTTTATCTTCCATCCCTTATCCTTTAAGTTATTAGTCTGTGCCTGAGCAATCGACCAAGAGCTAAATCGACGATCGCCACTCTGGTGTTTAAAGACTAATAGATTCAAATGCCCTGCTTTCCTGTGCATGGATAATAAGTGAAGGATAAATTTCTCCCAACTATCTATACCTTATTTGTCATTGCATTTTTCTTTTATGATTAATCTCTAATCTTTGTGCCTTCCTTGTGAATGAGTATTTCTGCATTTTTTATTGATTCATTGTTGAATGATTAATCCTTGTACCTTCTGGTGAATGATTAACTCTACATTGGAATGATTAATCCATGAATGTTTAAACTCTTCCATTTGAATGAACAATCCCAGAATGTTTAAACTCTGTGTTTGAATGTTTAATCCTTGAGTGTTTAAACTCTGCGTTTGAATGACTAAATCCCTGAATGTTTAAACTTTGCGTTGAATGAGCATCTCTGTGTTTTTTTTGGGTAAAATATCTGTGTTGAATGAGAATCTCTACGCTGGACTGAGATTAATGCTAAATGATTAATCTTGATTAATTAATCCTTGAAGGACTAATCTCAGAAGAAATCATTTTTCCTTTTTTTTAATAAGCATTTTTACCCAATTCGTTTTCATAATTCATTTTACCCAATTTGTTTTTTCTCAATTCATTTTACCCAGTAATATTAATTGACTGCATTTTGATTGCATTGAATAGCAATTTAATATTGTATGACTTCTTTTTTATTGCATTTGTATGATTGTGTTTGATGATTGCGTTTTGATTGCATTTGTATGAATGCGTTTTGATTGCATTGAATAGGAATTTAATATTGTATCAATGTTTTGATTGCATTGTATGACTGCGTTTTGATGACTGCATTTGTATGATTGTGTTTAATTGCATTTGTATGACTTTGTTGATTGCATTTGTATCACTGTGTTTTGATTGCATTTGAATAGCCTCATTGATTACTGTTGACAGCGATTTAATATTATGGATTGCCACATCATGGATAGAGAATTTAATGTATGAAAGAGGGATAATTATAGTGATTTTAGTGACAACGACCTTGAATTTATAGACATCAATTTCAATGGAAACAGTAACATTTATTGTTAGACAGAAATATGATTATTGATAGCGAATTTCAATAGATGTAGCAACATTTATTAATAGACAACAACCTTGAATTTATAGACAACGATTTCAATGGATACAGTAACATTTATTGTTAGACATCAATATGATTGTTCACAGCGAATTTCAATAGATGTAGCAACATTTATTAATAGACATCGACCTTGAATTTATAGACAACGATTTCAATGGATACAGTAACATTTATTGTTAGACAACAATATGATTGCTAACAGCGAATTTCAATAGATGTAGCAACCTTTATTAATAGACAAGAATATCATATTTTTGATAGACAACATGTCATATATTTAATAGACAGCCACGTAATGTATTCATAGGCAGTGAATTTATTTGGTTAGATATCATGTTTGGTTTCTAATTTCAATGTTTCAATGATTAGTTTTTATGAAATAATATTGCTTTATCAAAGGTGAACAAACTTCACATAAACTTTTCTTCATAATCGAACTTTTAATCAATATTTGAACATACACTTGATTACATTAACTAACGTTTATAAGTAGGTACATTAACTAACGTTTATAAGTAGGTACATTAACTAACATATCCTTTAAAGTGAAATGAACCTTGAAGAAAATAAAGCAGATTTGTTATGAAAGGAAAATAATATTTTTTATTAATATTAAATGATATAAAAGTTTTTAATTTTTATTTGATTTTTATTAAAAATAATAGGATTATAATTTGTTATACAGAGATATAAATGTTGAATTAATAGTATTGTTAGACATAGTGGTTTATTGGCGTAATAGTTTAACAGCTTGCGCAAGATTAATGGTTGAGGGATTAGTAGTTTTTTTAGCTAAAACAATGAATTAGCTAACAATTAATTGGTCACTATGTGCCTTGTGCCTTAAGTCGAATTGTAAAGGGTGGTTGGTCATAGTTGTTTCACCACATAGGTTTGCCTTGTAGGAAACAAGAAATCCTTTGGTTAGTTGTGCATTTTAATTTTGAGTGATGTCACCTTGCGTCTTTTCGACTTGTTGCTTGGGTTCTTGGGTATAGTCTTCATGTATTTTTCTTAGTTAATTCGATTTCCTAGCACGTTGGATTTTTCCTTAGGTTATGGTATATATATGCTATGTTTCACCTTGGTTACAGTCTCGCCTATCTCCTTATGATGGCATGATTCTTGATGAGGGGATCATTGCACACCCTGATGAATGAATGTGAATGATAACCTGGCCAGAATCTTGTGCTTCCCGATGTGGGCATTTTGTTCGTTGTAATTGATGTTGGTACTTGGTTCTGTAACTCCTTAATGTGGATGTTTTTGTGCATCGTAGAGGTTTCTATTTACTGGTCGTTGAAGCCAATGTGTTGGGTTGTTGATGTTGTCCTTTAGCTTGTATATGTTGTCTTGCTTGTGTCAGGCGGGTAGTCGTTTTTATCCATCTATTGATTATCGCATGTTTTGTCTGGTTGCATGATGTGCTAGTTCGTTGGGTCATTGTTGTCTGTTGCCTGAATGTGTAAGTTGTGTTCGTCGTCAAGTCATGTTGATTAATTGTTGTCGTTGATTGCCTTCCTGCTTAAAAAAAAAAAATTGCACTTCCTTTGCATCGCATGTAGTCGTAACGATGGGAATCGTTACATCTAGGTCTCCAAGGCTCCAAGAAATAATTATACAAAAGAATCCATACAAGGTATATTAATCAATGAGTAAACCACATCCCATGTGCATGTCCATCACATCACAACTAAGGGTTATCCATACACCATGCGCCCCACATCTCATGGATCATGCCCAAGCATGGTGTAAACACTTTCAGTGTAAACCCAAAAAATAACATTCTCTATTTACGAGGAAATTATTTTCAATAAGACCATTATACTCCTTTTGAAAGTCAACCAAATTTTCCATCCATAAATCTGAACCTGCTACAATCTTGGAATCAACCACTAGCTCCTAGAAAGGAAATCCCCCTAAATTTATCACTCCTTGTAATACCCCAGTTTCCCCAAGTTTGTAAATATAACAATAACGAGCCAAGAGAATATGGTGGATTAAATGTGTGTGAATGTTGATTTGATGAACCTTTGTATAAAAGGTTCAATGTATGAATTTTTTGTTATTAATAGAAATTGAATGTGTTGCACAATTGTTGAAAGGGGAGAAAGTTTTCCAAGATATACCATGGATGGTATGAGAGAGATGGTGAGAGGAAACCAAGAATGGTTGAGATGAACCTCACCAGACCAGTACCTACTAGGTGTAATTGCTCAACATTCCTCTCACCCATAAATGAATTACCAGTCAGGCTGGTAGTTGGAAGGTCATTCTCAAGAGTTAATGAGGAGATGGGGAAAGGTACCCATCCGTAAGGCTTCCAAGCCTACCCATGAATTGGGATTCGTACCCACGCAAACTTGTTGAGGAAGGCAATAAAGGAGGTAATTCGAGGGACAGAGAAAGAGAGAGATATCTACAAGATAGAAGAGTAGAGAAAACACACTCCTGAGAAGAGTAGTGAGCATACTTCGACTCTAGAATTGAGAGGAAGAGTTGAGCAATGAGATTGTTTATGAATGAAAGAAGCCATGAGAAGGGTTTGGCTACAATATGATAAATGAGGCTGACGAGTGACTGAGGAAGTACTCGTGCATACCTCGTTACTTGGAGTACAGAAAACCGATCGCCAATTTCCTATGGGAGGAGGAGAGTAACCTTCCTCCCTGACTGGCATGGAGAAAAGAGAAAGAATCTCTCTTAAAGAATCATGGTCTAGCTCCGAGGTGGCTAGTGGTAAATCTGATAGGAGTGGTTGTGCCTATGGTTGGGAGAAAACAAGCACTCCTTTCAGCAGTCACTTCATATTCTCCATTTCTGATCAGTGTTATCATACTTTGTGTATATATATTGGATGCGATGATGAATTTTTGTGTTTATGGTTAAGTCTTTCAATATTTGGACAGTCATTTTTATCTTTCTTCTGTAAACTCATATATCCATATAGTATTTTATTTATCTCAGTGTAACTTCTAGAGGGTTATGGGATGTGAATCCACAGGAGAGTCGGAGTAGGATTGACTGAAACATCTAAGTCCTACCAACCCCTTTGAATTCACCTTAGCAGGAAAGTTGAGTTCATATAAGTGGAAGAAGGGTGTTTCCCCTTCATAATATCCACCCATCTGACCAAGGGCTCATGCCCATGTCCTTAACCCATTTTTATGCTAAAAATATTAGCGCTTAGCTCACAAGATTTCCCAAAGGACTAATGTGACCAGGGCCTAGGAACCCTGTGCTAGTCTGAAAGGAGATAGCTCTTTTAGCTTCAGAACTTTAGGACTTGTGACTCCACAATCCTTGAAAACAACTGAAGGCCAAAGTTGTGAATTGATGAGGGTCATTGATATGGGGATCTACCGTGGATCCCTCTTAGCCATTAGATCAGACTTAGGAAGGGAAGAATTAATTTCTTGGGAGAAGTCTTACTTCGAGAGAATATGAGTGATCTAACGTTGAAACTCCTCAATGCCAGAGTTGCAGAGTAAATCATGACCTTTGAAAATGGAGGGACATGTGTCCACAAATCAACGGTTATCCAGAAGTCCAAGTATTCAGTGGTATAGGGATGCGCTATTTTTCTCGGATCTCTACAAGTCGAAGAAAATCCTAGCCATGGATGCTAGGTACACATGGCGATAGATTTAGCATGGTCCAGAGGGAAATCCAGGAGATACACACGAACTCCCGAATGTCGAACTTCTGCGGTGATGCGGACCGTCGATCTTTGGATCCTTCTGGATCCCTCCTAGTCGTCAATCTAAGAAGTTCACCCTCGATTACCCAACCGACCAGGAACGCATCGTGGAGTGACAAGTGGCCCCTACTTTTCCCCTATCTAAGGTTTTCCATCAAATTAGAGACTTCAGATGAGAGGACACGTGGCAAGCAATTCTATAGTCTTAAGACTTAGTACTCCGGAGGAATCTGAACAAGAACCTATTGAATGTGAAGACCTCCAAAGTCACGAACGTCGAAATGAATCTCGATTGTTGGTAGGATGAGGACACTTAGCGCCAGATTAGAGATTCTGGAGACTTAGCTCTTCCGGGAATTCGAGACATGAGGAATTGGCAAGCTTCGAAGTCTGGAGTTGTTAAGTAACAAGAGTCGTTGATTTATGGATCCACGTAGACTCCTACTGACTGTGAGATCAAAGGTATGGACAGTTATCAGTCCAAGCTAACGTGGCATAATGATGTCATTTGATGTGATGTGGACCCACATTATGCGTGATATGTGTCACCCAAATTTGGTTGATTCACAGACCCCCTATGCCTATTAGAGCATGACAAGTGTCACCCCCTAATGAGGACACATGTCACCCCTGGACCATTTCCGCATGTCATCTTCTGGTTCATGCCCGCCTAGCCAACATGGTTGGTGACGTGTCTGGGACTCCGGGAGTATGGATAATTTGGGAGTTTGGAATTTTGAACGTAGTATGTCTGGGGAAGGTACAATGAGGATCATCGATCACCGATCTTCGAAACTTCAAAAACCTAGAATGAATACCATCGACCGTTGACTGCCGAAATGTAGGATGTTCAACGCTAAATGTCTAACATCGATCATCTAATGGCTAAGGCCACTTGGCAAGATTTTGGGACGTCGGGGATTAGGAAAAAGGAGTGTTCTGTGCCAAACAGGAAAGCCCCTTTTTAACCGTAGGATCTCGGTGGAGGACGTGGACCGTTGATTTCCTCCATTGTTCAGTGATCCGGGAATTCAACAACACCATTGGAAATCCCAAATTTTGGAGGTCATGAGGAGGACCTCGCTAGATGGTTTAATCACATAATGGGAGATGTAAACTTTAGGGGAGAAGAAAAAGAGGGTTTTTCTTAGTAAGGGACTGAAAATGGACCAAGGAAAAGTGAAAAATTGATGCCCCATCCCCAGAAAGGGTATTTAGGGGTCGGGTGTGTTATAAATTGGTATCAGAGAATGAAAACAACACTTTGCCTTCTTGGACTCATGCACGAGTCGCATAAAAATATTATTAGAGACCTTACCGAGTAACACCCTACCTTACCCCTCTTCTATAAGAAACATGTTTGAACCTCTACTGAAGAGAGAAATGAAACCATCTATTGTTGATAGATGTTTTCGAAGTCTACACTGTATGTTTCTAATGTTTCCAAATAAAGAAGTTAACTTCACTTTGTAATGATATGTCTTGTTCAAGAATTGGTAGATTAGTAACTAACAAAAAAAAAAAAAAAAATCAACACTCAAGCAGTTAGTGAATAGCAGGAAAACTACAGTGCAAGAAATGGTGACACACCATGAGTTGGGGAAAAGCTCCCACAATAGAGAGAAATAATATGATGAAAGAAGGGCGATTGAAACCCCTCCAGATTTTTTCGAAACTATAAGAAGCCTCATGGAATAATTACAAAGTTATAAGGCTGATAATGAAAGCATGATCAAGGAACGGGAAAAGTATACAGAAATTAATGTAGTCCTACTACCAAGTCTATCAAATATACAAAGACAACTACAACATAGTCCAGCTACCATTCATGTGGACAGGAACCATACTAAGAAAAATCAAGGTCCACATGAGATACAAAAGCATGGTCCAGAAAGTTGCCACACTAGGAGGAGCACCTCAAGGAAGGCCCAACATGGAGTCAAGAGACACTCCCCGGAATGTCTCTATGAGGACATTAACAACTCCAAGGGATCTTCTAGTGGAAAAACTAGTTCTCATTCTCAGACGAGAGGAAGTAAGAGGAAACACTCTAAGATTCGTGACCCTGAAGAATTCAAGAAATCCAAACCACCCACCTTTGATGGAGAGATTAAGAAGGGGGAAAAAGCAGAAATTTAGCTACTTGGCTTGAAGAAGTACATCAGATTCCATGACTACTCTGAAAACTTAAAGGTTCGGATAGCCATTTTCAACCTGAATGGGAAATCTTCCATTTGGTGGGAGAACCTTAGGACTATGAAAGGATTCCATGAGAAGGACTTTTCATGGAAACAATTTGAGAAATACTTCAAGAAGAAGTATCTTTCAAAAAATTACTTTGATGGGAAGACCAAGGATTTCTACGAATTCAAGCTAGGACAACTCACCATATATGAGTATATCAACAAATTTCTCGAGTTGATAAGGTATGTGCCCTACATAAAGGATGAAAAGGTAAATATGAAACGATTTATTAGTGGATTACCTCAGTCATACTGGGACAGAATTGAGTTTGATGAGCCAAAGACATTAGAGGATACTATTCGAAAATCAAGGTATTGATATGAGCAATTCAAGAGTAAGACAGAACCCCATGAAGATTGGAAGAAGAAAAAAAATTGGGATTCAAGGAGAAGGGGTTTAATCCCTCGAGATTTAAGAAGCATGGGAAGAGATCTAAGATGAAACTTCCTTATAGAAGTGTGTATCAACATAATTTTCCATCCCAAAGTGGAAATAAACCCTTCAGATCAGTTCCAAGTAAGACTAATAACACAAAGAGAGAACCCTTGAAATGTTGGGGTTGTGGAGAGGAAAATTTGTTGAGGGACTGTCCACATAGGAAATAGAACAATGGGAGGGTCTACAACTTCTAAGAGGATACCACAGTCAATGATGTGGCAAGGAGCATGCCACAAATTTATGCATCCTTGGATAATAGACAAGTTGACCACCAAGATTCAGTGGTGGAGATGGAAGGTATGATTTCCAACCATCATGTTTCCATTTTAATTGACCCTGGTTCTAATTTGAGTTATGTTTCCCCTCAAACTATTGAGAAATGTAAATTGCAACAAGTTAAACATGTTAAATCATGCCTGGTACAACTAGCCACTGGAACCAAAAGAAAAGTAGCAGATGTCATACCAACATGTCAATTCGTTATAATTGGGTTTCCCACCCAATCAAACTTAAACATACTTCCTTTAGGATCTTATGAATTGTTTATTGGCATGGACTGGTTGGCTTCCCACAAACCCAAGTTGGACTTTTATAGTAAAACTTTGGAGTGTGGAAATAAAGAAGGAAGAAGGGTAACCCTACAACGGATTCAAAATCTTGTCTCGGTGAGAAAAGTATCATCCCTCCAAGTGAAGAAGTATTGTAGAAAGGGATGCCCCTTGTATGCAATACAAGTACTAAAAATTGTTGAGAATGACAAACCCATCCTAGAGGACCATCCCATATTAAGAGAATAAAGATGTATTCCCAGAAGAGGTGTCAGTTCTACCTCCAAGAAGGGAAATTGACTTTTCAATAGAACTTGTACCAAGAGCGGTGCCAATGTATAGAACACCCTATAGAATGAGTACACAAGAGATAGTTGATATCAAACTATTGTTGAAGGATATATGAGAGCACCAACCTTGTTTGTGAAAAATAAAGATGGAACACTCAGAATGTGCATAGATTATAGACAACTCAATAAGATGACCATCAAGAATAAGTATCTCTTGCCAAGAATCGATGACTTGTTTGACCAATTAAGGGGTGCTACAATATTCTCCAAGATTGACTTGAGGTCTGGATACCATCATGTCTGAATCAAAGATGAAGATATCCACAAGACAACCTTTAGGACAAGATATGGTCACTGTGAATTTGTGGTGGTTCCATTTGGGATTACCAATGCACCCACCACTTTGATGTGCTTAATGAATAACGTATTCAAAAATTTCTTGGATAGGTTTGTGTTGGTTTTCATTGATCATATCCTAATATATTCCAAGAATAGGGAAGAACATGAAGAACATCTCAAGCTAGTACTCCAAGTACTAAGAGAACATCATCTCTTTGCTAAGTTAGTAAGTGTGACCTTTTCCAGAAACAATTCCATTACTTAGGCCATGTCATTTCTGAGGAAGGAATGACAGTTGATCCTGACAATATTAAATCCATCATGGATTTTCCTACCCCAAAGGATGTATCTGATATCAGAACCTTTATGGGCCTAGAAGGATACTATAGGAGATTCATAAGGGGATTCGCCAAGATTGGTTTCCCAATCTCCTCCCTTCAAAAAAAGGGGGTTAAATTCATTTGGACATTAGAATGTGAAGAAATATTTCAAGAGCGGAAACACTTTCTAACAAATTCACCTGTACTGAAGATTGCAAACCCAAACAAGGAATTCCTTGTGTGTACAGATTCCTACAAGGAAGGGCTAGTAGGAGTTCTTATGCAAGGACATGTGATTTTCTATGAATACAAAAAAATGAATGAGAATGAAGTCAATTATGTGACCAACGATATGGAATTGGATGTCATAGTGCATTCTTTAAAAATGTGGAGGCATCACCTCTTAGGTAGAAGATTTGTACTTATGACAGACCATAGTCGGTTGAGGTATTTGTTTGACCAACCAAAAATCAAAGTGAGACAAGCTAGGTGGATGGCTCTTCTTAGTGAGTTTGATTTTGAAATCAAGCATATCAAAGGAAAGGAGAATAGGGTGGTTGATTCGCTTAGTATAAGTATGAAATTAGTTCACTTGGAAGTTGTAAGCGCCAGCGAATCAGACATCAAAGAGAGGGTCAAAATCGCACAAGAAACATATGCATTTTTCAAGGCTATGAAATCATACCTAAAGAAAGATCCCACAGGGCTGAACTACGAAGGCTATCATATTCTTAATGATGGCCTGCGGGCTTACAAGCGCCAATTGTATATTCCAAATTGTGATGATTTGAAGAGGTTCATAATCGATGAATACACAAAATACCATATACTGGTCATCATGGTTATCAGAAAATTATCACAGCTGTAACAACCCTAGTTGAATATATGCTTAGGTATTATTAAGTAAAATTAATTAGATAATTAATTGTCCTAATATGGTTTTAATTAAACAATGATTAGCATTAATAATATTAATTAAATATTTATTTATTAATTAATTGTTTATAACTTTTGAT
>JASDQU010242360.1:63606-74122 GCA_032191745.1 Picea mariana | reverse complement strand
TTTGAATTATAATACACTCATCACTTCACTTTATTATTTACCTTTTAAAATCTCTTAAACCACTTTGATTACTTTGACCTTTTGGGGCTTCTAGATGACATATGAGGGTCCCCCAACTTCGTAAGGCCATAACTCTCAAACCGTGAGGAGTTATGTGACGTTCTACATACCACCAGAAATGGCATGACATGTAGTATCCATATAGAATAGTATTATCTAAAAATATACCATAACTCATACCATTACCCATCAAACAAACTTGGGTCCATTACCCAAACTTGGGGTCTCCAACTTCTCATGGCCATAACTCTCTAACTGTGAGGAATTATGTGACGTTCCACATACCACAGGAAATGACATGACAAGCACTATCCATATAGGATATTTTCCTTGACAAATTCACTTTCCTTCATCTCATTATTCCACAATTAAGCATGGGTTCTCTTACTCCACAAATCGTCTTCCCCTGAGGGCTTTCACCATAAGGGGACCACTTTGGAGTTCATCCATATTTACTTCTTATCAGCCATGAAAAAAAAATAATGAGTCATATTTACATAAAACAATATTGGGTCCATTACCCAAACCTTTGTGCTACGAGGCTTTCTTCAAGGGTTGACATCAATGACAACCAACCTTAATCAACAGTGTGGAGGTGCGGAGAAATAGTCAAAGAAAAAGTCTCTGCATGCGATTAGTTTTTGCGTTGACAAAAATATTATCTCTTTTTGTAATAGTTTAAGTCTCTGCACATACAATGTAGAGGTAGAGAGCCATGCTGTGCGGCGATATACATGTGGCAAAGTGTTCGCACATAAGCAGTGCAAAAGTATTCACACATAAGCAACAACACATTGCACATTGCAATATTAAATAATTAATAAGTAAGTAATTATTTAATATGAAAGACTTAATAAATAATTAATTATTTAATATCAAATAATTAATAAATAATGTTAAATAAGACACATATGATGTACATGTACAAAACTATAGCTATGCGAGGATATGCCTATGCAAATGTCTCCACACATTGCACATTGCGCATTATTAATAACTAATATTAAATAATTAATTATTTTATAAAGAATAAAAAGTTTTGTTTACTCATATATGCAACACTAACATACATACTTGTGCAGGGGATATACTTGTGTGGAGGTGCAGACAAATAGTCAAAGAAAAAGTCTCTACACGCAATTAGCTTTTGCGCTGAACAAAAAATTATATCTTTTTTCCATAGTTTAAGTCTCTGCACATACAATGAACGGGTACGAAGCCATGTTGTGTGGCGATATACATGGAAAAGTCTCCGCACATAAGAAACAACACATTTCACATTGTAATATTAAATAATTATTTAATACTAAATAATATTAAATAGTTAATAACTAATTAATTATTTAAGAAATTTCACATTGCATACTGCGCATTGCACATTAATAAATAACACTGAACCTATGCGAGGACATACATGTGTGAAGGTGTAGGCAAATCGTTAAAGAAAAATCCTCCACACATTTGATGTACGAGTATCGAACCATACTGTGCGGGGATATTCATGTGCAAAAGTCTTTGCACATAAGCAACAATGCATTGCACATTGCAATATTAAATAATTAATAATTAATTAATTATTTAATAAATTGCACATTACATAGTGCCGATTCTACATTAATAAATAATACCATACTTATTCAAGGATATGATTGTGCAGAGGTGTGGACAAATCGTCAAAGAAAAAGTCTCTGCACATTCGATGTATAGGTACAAAACCATGTTGTCTGGGGATACACATGTGCAAAAGTCTCTGCACGTAAGCAACAACATATTGCACATTGCAATATCAAATAATTAATTATTTAATATTTAATAATTAATAAATAATTAAAATTATTTAATATATTTCACATTGCATATTGCACATTTCGCATTAACAAATAATACCATACCTATACATGGAAATACATGTGCGAGGGTGGAGACAAATATTCAAAGCAAAAGTCTCTGCACATACCATGTACAGGTATGGAACCATAGTTGTGCGAGGATTTACTAGTGCAAAAGTCTTCGCACATAAGAAACAGTGCATTGCACATTGCAAATTAAATAATTAATAAATTATTAACTATTTAATATTAAATAATTAATAAATAATAAATAAACAATTAATTATTTAATAAATTTCACATTGCATATTGTGCATTGCACATTAATAAACAATACTATACCTATGCAGAGATATACATGTGCAGAGGTGTTGACAAATTGTCAAAGAAAAAGTCTCCACACATACCATGTACGCATACAAAACCATGTTGTGTGGGGAAATACGTGTGCAAAAGTCTCCGCATAGAAGCAATAGTACATTGCACATTGCAATATTAAATAATTAATATTAAATATAAATATTAAATAATTAATAAATAATTAATAACTAATTAATAAATTCCTCGAATGGGGTGCCACGTGCTTAGCCATGCACATAAAGCAAGCCCCTACTTGCCGCCTCTCCTCCCGACTTCACTTCACGAGAAGGCATTCAATTTAGGGCATTGGTGATGGGAGTTCTCACCCCATGCGAGTTCAGGTTCACGGGTTCAAGATGATGTCAAGGTTAATTTGGAAGTGTCCCATAGAGGATGATTGATGGCGTCCACCCAGGCACCTACCTCAGCAGGTCCCGCGCCTGACCTCCCGATCTTAAGGATCGTTCTAAAATTACCCTCAAGCCGGAGTGGCTCCTTTGACTCTCCCCTAGAATCCTTATTAAGATTTGACCCACAGGTCTGTCCTGCTCGTTACAACCCTTAGGCTTGAGCGCTTCCCTATTCTCAATAGAAAATAACAATCAGGTTTCGGGGTTTTCCAATCCCCGATGTCACCAACACTTGCTTCCTCGAATCCCTGATCTCCGATATCCCGATGCGCTTCCTTTTTGCTTCAGCCCCTCCTGGCTATGCTCCCAGTCCACACGACCCTGCCTTATATGACCACAATCCTATCTCTTATTGGGATTCAGGGTTTCAAGTGTCAATATGTATTGGGCCTCTTTTCCACGGGATCCCCGATTTCCCGAAAATTGACTTTTTCCTTTCGGGGAATTTCCTGAAGGCGTCGATCTCGACCACGCGTCCTCAAGGATGGATGGTCCTTGCTGCTCCTCGCTATTTTGCGATTCACGATTTCAAATGCTCCGGTTGCCTTGTCTTTAGGATTCACGAAATGCTGAATCCCGATATGCCGATTTGGCTTCCCTATCAGGATTTCCCCCGATAGCCTTGACTGTCGCCACGCATCCTCTAGAGATGAACGGCCTTGATTTGCTCTCGGGGTCTCTGCGACTTCAAATTCCCGATGCCTCGTTCTGACGAGATGACGTCAGCTGGGTCCCATATGGATCTCTCCTCCTTTTGGAAAACTGGGCTTCGCGATTTCGAAATGCAAGTCCCCCTTGTCCCTAGGCCTCAAGAAATGTCGATCCCCAACTTCCTTCGGATTTCTGACACACGTCCCAAGTGGATGGATGGTTTATATTTACCCTCGGGTTTTCGCCAACTGCAAAACCAAAACCCTTACCTATGTGAGTCCCGATGATCGAAATGCTGATGGACTCCCGATCTCGTCCACGTGTCCCAACTGATGGACGACTCTGATCATTTACAGGGTTTCCAACATGGATTTTCTGGATCCTTTGCCCCTAGAACTTTCGATTTTCCGAATTTTGAAACTCCGATGGAGTCTTCCCTTTCGGGACTTTTTATGATATCTTGGATCTTCACCATGTGTCCTCTCAAGATGGACGACCTTGATTTAACCTCAGGATTTCGAGATTTTCGATGCCCCGATGACACAAGTTCTTTGTCAACTTAAAACCTCGGTTGCCGAAATGCCGACGGGCTCTCGATGATTGCCACTTGTCTCCTCAAGATGAATGGCTCAGATTGATTCCGAGACTTTCACTATGAAAATTCCCGATCACTTGTCCTCGTGATTCCCGATTTCACGAATGCCGAAATTCCGATGGCCACGCCTCTCGTCGGAACTTTCCTCCTCCTGTTCACGAAGCTTAAAATCCGTGCAACTCCTGGTCAATCCAATGGCTGATGGGTGTTTGAATGAGATCTGACGATCCACAATCTCTGGATCTTGAACTCCAAACACAACTGTAACCCCCCTCGCTTCTCTGGCAGATCTAACGGCTGACGAGATTTCACTAATCCTCCCCACGGACTCCTGACCGTCGATCCCTTTCCTTTGGCGATTCCTATGAATGAAACCAAGGATTCTTTTCTGGACTTATCCGCTTGTGCAACGAATTCCAGATACCTCCTAATCACTCAAATATGTCCCTCTCCTATGCTGCCTTCAATGGTTCAAAGACTTTACTCCTTCTGAGCTTCTCACAACTTCAAGCCTCAAAGAGGATCCTTGCACGCACTCCTTACGCAACCTTCAGACACCTTCAAATGTCAAATACTTCAACTCTGCGCACACCTGCAGTAGTAGTCCTTCGATTTTTGGCTCAGGTCCGCAACCCTGAGACTCTCCTTGGCCTGTGCACTCCTTGCACGACACCTATACCCTACTACACTCTGAGGAAATGAGAACAACCGCTACCTCTCCTGAGCTTTCAGAGACAACCCTTTGAACTCCTTGTCAATGCACTCCTTGCGGAAAATTCAACTGCACCCCTTGCAGGAATCTTGCTCAGACAGAGAAACAATTGAAACTCATTCCTTCTTCCTTCCAAACTTCAAACTCAGACCATGAGATCACATACATCGCATATAAAAGAAAATGTATAACAGGAAGCAAACATTCATGAGCATAACATCAATACATAGGGAATAAACACAAAACCATGAATTTGAATCAACCTCTTTCTATTAATCCAAATATCAGTACATGGGTGTTCTTACANGGGTGTCTATATCCGTTTTTCCCTCCACTCCTTCTAAAACTGTCTAATCTAATATTCAATTCTACCTACTTACATAAATGCCTTCTACCTACTATGAACGAGAGCGGATCGCTCAAGGTCCTATTACAATATACAAGTGCGCTTCATCTTAATGGCCCATTTAAGATTGCGCAACAACTTCAAGGTGTTTTCAAAATTTGTGCTAGCACTTGTCCAGCTGTCCAATTGTCTCCACGCTGGCTCGCTTGATGTGGGAGATGCTCCTGCATCAATGATGTCACTTCAGCTGTAACTATGCCCTTAATGCATCAGGGCATAACTATTTCCTTTCGCCTCTCTGAAATTCTCTTCATGTTTATCTTTTGGGATTTGCTGGTGCATTTGGATTCTCCTTTGGGGAATTATAGGCACGCCTAGCTCTGGTTTCTTTTTTTGTATCTATAGCCTAGTTCCCTCAACTTTGGACTCATGCCTCATGAGTGAGGTCGACCTCACCGAGGTCCATAATATCTCGTTACCTTGTAGGCCGCATAAGAAATGATGGTATCCCTAACTATGGGTCACACTAGTCTACTCCCCCAGATATCCATTTTGATGAGACGTCAGGCTTGGATACCAACATGGAAGAGGGAAATTGGGTTTTTCCACTCATTGAGGAGGACGCACCGATTCCACTTCCTGAGAATGTAGAGGGCTCATCAACAACTATTCCATTTCCAAGCAGGCCACTGGACCACTCCGCTGCGCTTGCATAGGCACCAAGCCCAGACTATTCGACCAGCCCACTAGAAGGCCACTGGGGTTTCCCATCATTGAGGAGATACCTCTGCTCATTCCGCTTAAAGATATCATTCCTCCATGGGAGGAGGTCCCAGCTTCTACATTGCCAAATCTCTTATATGATCATCTTAGTCTGATAATGGACATCCGTAGAGACACGGCTGATCAAAATTCTTGTCAGGAATGCTTAAACCATCGGCTGGATATTCTATTTGAGGCGCTCTTAGGTGGACCAGCTTCCAACAACTCTCCAGTTTGTTGTCAACCCTTCACCCTCACCCTAGCTTGGAACCAACACACTCATTGAGAAGAGAGAAACGACACTCCTGGTGCATGATATACTAAGTTTTTTTTATAGTTTATGCCTCTTTCAGATATGTAGGATTACTTTTAATATCCTTTTGAGGCCAATGTAATTGCATTTTATTTTTCTCAGTATAGCTATAGATACAAAAATAGTCTGGTTTTACTTTTTCAGGAGCCTGGAGCCGACACTGGTTTCCTCCTTTTGGTAGGTCAGTTTCCAGGCTCCTTAGGATATGTAAGTTTTTCAATTCCTGAAGGTAACACAAATTTTAATTTACAAAAAAATAATAATTAATAAATAATAATAAATAATAAATTATTTAATAAATTACACATTGCATGTTTTTCATTGGAAATTAATAAATAATACCATACTTATGCAAGGAAATACCTATGCAGATGTGCATAAAAATGTTCAAAGAAAAAGTCTCTGCACATACAATGTTTTACTAAATTTTACTCCACATTGAACAATTTATTTTTTTGCTTATTTTTACAAAGTTTCATGCTACCTGTTTTTACTTTATTCTTATCGTTTTCTTATGCCTAAACTAACTCTACCTATGGTGCCTATGGTGCTCTAGCTACCTTTGCTACTAGTTCAAGGTAAACTACTGAAGATGCTACTAGAACTTCTTATAGTTATAGATCTGTATCTTCACCGTGATCTCGTCATGGAACTGCTTGCGCATCTTTAACTGGACCTGGAACTACTCATCTTGGTGGATATGCTTCCTTAGTTACTGGTGTTTCTTCTTTGTAGCTCTAGTTGAACCTTCCTATTTGCATATACAAAAATGCTTTTTTTCTTTATTATATGAATTATCTCCTGACAAAGACTATTGACTATCTATGCATGTAGTTATACTAAGTTTCATTGTTTAAAATATATTTCCCATTCAACAACATATATTTCCCAGTTGGTAGGGACTGTGCTGCCATGCAACCCTTGTTTATTATGTTTGGTGCAATTTGTATTGTTGATTTCATTGTCCTATCAAATTCAAATTACCAAGTATATTTATTTATCACAATTTGTTATGTGTGATAAGGATGTGACAACTTTATCAATCGATTTTATCAGATGTGGCCATTTATAAATATGATGCTTCGATTCATTTGTAGATCCCTCTTATGTTAATATGTAGCAATTATTTTTAACAAACTCCTATGCTAAATGTTTTTTCCTGAACAATATTAGATATTTTTAATTGGTTTTTCTTTATTGTTTTCATTCTCCTCTTGCAGAAACAATAATGCTATTGTTCTTTATTTTATGTATTGTTTAATTTTATCTTTTGAAACAAACTATTCATTGCTTGTGCATTTAATTATATTAAGTTTCATTCGTATAACACATACAATTGTTTCTTGTCATAGACTTGCAATGTGGCACATATACAATATATATGAGTCTAGAGAAGTTGTTGCATTGTAATTCTCCAATTATGCATTGAAAATGCTTCAAGGTTTCCAATGAAAGAAATAGAGGCACTCCTAGTACAACAGGGACAACTAACTGTACAAGGGTCCTTATTTTGTCAAGAACCTCTATTTTGATAAGGAACCCTATCCAGGAAAGAAAAAATAGACATGCAATGGAGTTTAGTGAAATAAATACCTTATCCATAAAGTTAATCTCTTTTTTAATGTATCAAATCTTACAGTTATCAAACTATGCATGTATAGTGAAGAGGAGCCTTTGTAAACAATGAGATATAGTTAGTCTAGAACATTGTTAAATTTATCTAGGCATAGTCAGGCTGAAGAACACTAATGGAGTCATGGGAACAATGGTCACAAATAAAAATGAGGTATCTAGGTATTTATGTACAAGATATGTGGTTATAATGCAATGAATAAATAAATTAGGTATTTGACATTAACTGTAGATTATAAAATCAATGTAAACATAATTTTCGAAAAATAAATGAATGAGACAACTTAGATTGCTTTTAGACCAAGTGCATTTACTTTGGTCGAGTCCTAAAACATTGTGCAAGTGCATTTACTTTGCAGAAATTGTAAATCACTTCCCTTTTTCTTTTCTTTCTAAAACCGAGCAAAATCAATGCCCCAAAAGTGACTGGGCCTTCTTCCATATTACCTACCTTGTCACTACAAAGTATGGAGTGATTTCATATGTGGATGTGTCGAAGCATAATAGCTCACTAGCATGTGTTTTTTCCACACAACAATCGAAAATAGAGGAAGTCTTTATTATGTCTTCCATGTCAGTGAGCCTAATGCCAACACAAACAACCAATACCTATACGCAGTCCGAAAACATGCTGCTAGAAAAATTCTGTGAAGAAACACCGAGGTGAAAAATTACAAGTGGCAACATGCAAAACTACTACAATGAAATCATGTAAGAGAATTGGTAACAATTCTCTGCATAGGAATTGAAAACATGCACAATGTGCACTATGTGAGGCCAAAAAAAACTGTATAAAGCAAGAAAGACACAACTATGAGGTGTGTCCAAAGAATGTTAAAGAAAATGAACCATATAACGGTTACAATTGCATATGTGGATCAAAAATATCTATGCAACTCTGTAAATCACTTGGCCTATTTTCAATACCCAGGCATCAAATGCATATAAGTTATCGGACCACAACAGACTTTTGCAGTTCCACATTTGCAACCATAAAAACTCACTAGCATGTGTTTTTTCTACATAACCATTGGAAATAGAGGAAGTATTTATAATGTTTGTGATGTCAGTGAGTCCAATGCCAACACACATGACCAAGACCTATTTGCAGTCCAAAAACATGATGCCAACAAAATTCTATGCATAAACAACAAGCTGCAGAACTACAAGTTGTAATGTTCAAAATGAATGTAATGAAAACATGTCAGAGAATTGGAAACAATTCTAGAATTGGTAAAAATTCTCTACACAAGAATTGAAAATAGGCACAATGTGCACTGTGCGAGGAAAAAAAAACATTGTATAAAGAAATAAATACACAACTATGTTGTGTGTCCATACATTGTTAAAGAAAATGAGCCATATAACAATTACAACTGCATATACGGATACCAAATAACTATTGACCTTTGCAAAGCACAAACCTATATCTTTTGTACCTGCACATTTCTCACAAGTATGACAACCACACAATAAACACTTAGTCTATTTTCAATAATTGGGTAACAAATCTATACAAGTTAGCGGATGACAACAATCTGCTGCAGTTCTGCATTTGCAATGATTTTTTCCAACACTTGAAAATGCATTGGACCAATAGGAAAGAGTGATTGTATGAAGCCATATGTTCGGTACTTGGGAATTTTGCAGAAGCTGGTTGGCATACGCACGAAACACATACAAAAAACACTCAATCTATTGTCAACACCTGTACGTAGAATCCATGGAACTCATGGCATCACCTTGGTGAACTTCTTATACTTGAAACAATTGCCAAACAAAGTTTTATTTGCAACCCATTCAAAAAGGAAGAATTTGCATATTAATTTTTTTGGTGTATACGTAAATGTAGGATTGGTAGAAATGCGGATCAAGAAACATTATTATAGTTTCTATCCATTTACAATTCTATTTGGTTCTTGACTATATACAAGTTACTAAACTAAGATATGAAAATATAGATTGTTTATTTAGAAATCGTAGCAGCTATTTTATCAGGTGTTCAAGCGTTTAAAATCCACTGGAACAGTAGAAGAAAACAATTGATTGAAGATGGTGGAAAAAAGCAATCTAGAAATGGATATGTTATGTCCAGAAACAACTGCAAAAAAAAGACTGTATGAAAACCTTGTATAGTTCTTGCAGATTTGTAATAATTGAATTGAAATTGGAAACTTTTACACAATGTCTGAAGTGTGTATGTGTGTGTACACACACACAGATATTGGTGAAACAGTTCAATTGACTATGTGAAAATAGGTTAACTGTAAAAATTCAATACAAACACAACGAAATCTTAACAATTGATAATAAATACTTTGGATCCAATCTTCATATAAAATGAAAATGCTATTGCCTATATTATAACTACATAGATAACATGTGTATATAATGTAT
This sequence comes from Picea mariana, assembly GCA_032191745.1. Lineage (NCBI taxonomy): Eukaryota > Viridiplantae > Streptophyta > Pinopsida > Pinales > Pinaceae > Picea > Picea mariana. Next base: position 64,055 of record JASDQU010242360.1, on the reverse strand, counting down.
ATACTATGTGCGTTTGCATTTAGATCAATTTAACAAAAAAATAAATTATGGTTCTTCTTTGTCGACAAGGATATGGAGAACAATCCATAGAAATCACTGCAGATGCATGATGACAATATTTTTTTGTTTTCTACCTATGTGATATGTCTAGCTATCGTGTATTGGTCAATGTAAATTTTCCATGCACTCAAAAAACCACCTAGCATATAAACAATAATTGGCACTTTTTTTTAAACATATTTCATATGGAATTTCTCTAAACCCAAAAAGTAGATGGGGTGCAAGAGAATTGAAGATTGCATTGACAATTTGAAATGGACTTGAACATGCACTTGCTAGTATCAATGTAGCATGACCCTGTCTCAAATTGTTTACATAGTACAAAATTCAATAATTTAAACTATATATATAAAATTTAAATTGTCTCAAAGTGTGGTAGGTGTGTCCAA
>JASDQU010242360.1:52061-63586 GCA_032191745.1 Picea mariana | reverse complement strand
GTTGGACACACCTACCACACTTAGAAGGGGGGGGGGTGAATGAGTGTGGGGCTCTTTTCCCAAAAACTTCCCTCTTACACAAAACTCATTAGTTAGAATTCAACATTTATTCATTACTTATTGTTGTCATTTATAGCCAGTTATATGTGAACATGTATCAACAAGTCATCACCACAAGGAAACTCAAAGAACACAAGATGTATGTACAGTTTTTTCTTTTTATTACGGACTACAATCCTTGGGGTTTATCAGTAACAAATGAATAGAGTACAACTCTACAAGAGAACCCACTCTATATGCAAGAATCAACTTACATCCTCATCACCAACTGAGATGAGGCAACAATCCTCCACAGATATCAATCTGTCACAGGTACGTGACCTGTCAGTAGTGCAGCTCGCGTGTGTACACGCCCTAGATCACTACAGCCCGTGTATGTATGCGGCCAGTCTATAATCCAACATGTGTATACTTCTGAGCAACTGGGGTTTTGCTTTGATTCACATGCTCAGATCCTTTGCAACCTGCAATCATATGCTCTTTTGTCTCTCACTGTCCAATCTGATCCACAGCTAGTCACAACACATCCAAGCTCTCCAATAATCTACTCATGCTCCACAACCAATAAATATGAATGCTAACTCAGTCATGTATAAGCAACTAGTATACCATAGAAATCATATCACCACTGAATCAGAAGAGTACTGCTCACTCCATCAGCCAATTGTTGGCCCTTGACCAAGTTTTGGAGATCCTTGGTAACTTCTGACCTATTTTGGGACTTCGACAGGATATCGAAGGTGGAGTGCAAGTTGAAGTGAAGATCATGGGATATCAACCCCGTTTTTAAGGATTTTTGGGCTTTGCATTTATGTAACGGGTATGGGGATGTTAGCTTAGGGGTTTACCCATGTTTAGGCCCATTTTGTAATGTATAAATAGAAAGCTAGGTGATGTAAGTAAAGCGGTGCGAGCACAAGTGTGTGATGCTAAGTGTTAAGTGTTAGTGATAGTTGTACATGCTTTGTGCATGTTTTGTGAGACTTGGAAGGTTAAGTGCAAATGACTGTAAGATATTGAGTAGAAGATTTGTGCTGTAACCTAGCTCAGGGACGGAGGATCTGGCAAGCTTCGTGCAGATCTCTTGTCCTATGCAGAGTAGGATTTTGTGGCTCTGTACATGTAAGAATATTGACAGAAGATAATAAAGAAGATGAAGAGTTGGTGGACGTAGCCCCAGGATGGGGGTGAAGCACGCATATCTTGTGTTATGGTTTCTTTGTGCAGTATGGTTGTTTCATTGTTCATATGATGAATGCTTAGTACACTGATGTATGCTTAGATGAATTTGATATGATATCTTAGTGCTGAATAATATGAATAAATGTTAGATCTAACCTATGTGAATGTACTTAGTGCTCGAATATACTAGATTTGGGTGAATACTGCGATGCTCTGTGATTAGGGTTTTATCTACGAAGTAAATACTGGTTAAATAATGATGAACTGTAACAAGTAAGTGTTATGTTAAGGTGTTACAATCACAGATCTATGTCCTAGCTAAGGTCGCAGACACTGGAGTCCTGCAACCACCCCTGCCTCTACCTCGGGTGAGACTTCATCTACTTCACAGGTGTTTTCGAAAGGGTTGATAGTTAGGGTTTTGTTGGTGCTTTGTTGAAGAGTTGAACCCTAGGTCTGCCTCTGTGCCATCAAATGGTTTTGTTCTCGAGACCCAGAACTGTGATTGTTTGGAACTGAAGAAAAGAGAAATCTTTGTGTGTAGATCTGTTTCCCTAGTGCGCAGTATTATACTTGACTTGTGAAGCTCTGTGCTAAGAAGAGAAGTCATATTTGAAGAAAAGAGGTAAGATATTGAAACTTTGTGCTCTGATAAAGGTAAGAACAGTGAAAAGTTTTAATTGGGAAGGTAAGATAAGTGGAAATTTTTATTTCGAAAGTATGAATCTAGGTATGTTTGATAAATTTTGTCCTAGCTTAAAAACTAGGGCACAACTATAAGAAAGAAGATTTGATATGAGTAAATCTGATATAAATGATGAAAAATATGTTATCCATATGCATAGAAAGAATGTTTGGACTAACAAATGGATGCAGGATCCTAGAAAGAATTTTTTGCAGGTTAGATACTATGACTCTAGTGCACAGTACAGGAAAGGTTGGGGATCATTTAAGAGAAAAAGAGGATTAACCCTTTGTTATAATTGCAGAAGATGAAAGGAAATCTTGCTAAGGAATGCCCTGGTAAAAGACCTAGTTGTCTTTGTTGTAAATCTATGGATCATGAAGTTTTGGATTTCCCTATAATGATTGGTAAGGTTGAAAGATTGAATATGAGAGAAGAAAACCCCGAGGAAGATCAAAAAACTAAGACCATGGCAGAACCCCAGAAAGAATCAAAGAATGTGTTTCTACAACTGAAAGAAACCCTGAATGATCATAGAAATATCAACTTATCAGAGATATTCAATGAAAAAGAATGCATAGAAATGAGAATAGGATATTTTGACATTGACTATGTTCTGGATGAAGAAACACAAGTGAATATCTTGAAAAAAAGAACTTGGATAATTTCAGGAAAGGATGCTATGATTCCTTCATTGGGAGAAATAGGATTATTTAGAGGAAAGATGATATCCCTATGTGTAAGACTCACCTAGATATATATGAGTGCTCATGGAACTTCAACAGAGGAAGATTTTGAGGTTGTTAAATTCATTGAGAGTAGGGCCCTATTTACTATGTTACTAGGAAAAACTTGGATTGAGAAGGATAAGACCAGAAGAAAAGAAGAGGAAGCTCTAGAACAGAAAAATAAAGAATTGAAATATTTCATGACTAGGAGGATAGCACACTTGATTGCATAACATGAGAACATATCGAAGTTGTTTAGGACCAAAAACTTGCATTTCAAAGTTGAAAGAACACAAGAAGACTCACAGAAGAGTGGAGCACCTACCCTAGACAAAGAATAAGTATTACTCTCTAACCTTATGAAAGAATCTCAACAGCATGAAGTACTAAGCCAAAAGAAGATAAGAATCAGAATGGAAAGAGGAATACCGAGACAAAGATCACAGGGAAGAAGGCTAGAAATCTCAGTAAGAGGAGAGAAAAGTTGCAAAATGTTCTAGAGGGGACTTCACAGAAGGAAGGTTTGCAAAACTGGAACTTCAACAGGATATCAAAACAACGCAGCATGGCACTTTGCCATGATGAAGCAATATAATCATTGGAGGCCTTATGACCATTAGACTGACCCTTCTGAATGATTGGAACAACAGTTATGACCAGAAATCTCACCATCATACCGTTGGGACCACACCACAACGGACATAACCACATTGACGAAGGCTTCTTGTCCATTGGAGAAGACCCGTTACATCGCTGTCTACTTATTTCGTTGATTGTTGCACCGAGAAAAATTTTCCGAATTGTATCCAAGAAAACTCATTGCTATCGCACTATGTTTACTGATATCAACACCTGTTCTATTTCTTTGAGCACCCATTCATCAATCTGAGTTATCCGATCTTGAGCGTGTATGTCGGATGAACTCAATGCAACTGAAAAGTTTGTAGAATAAATTCTAATCAATTTAATATCTGGAAAAGTAATGTCTGTAGGTATTCAGGCCTCATCAACATGAGGAGTGCAAGCCTCCCCATCGACTGCTCGCGGATACGGACCATCCCGAGTTGCAGCAGAGAAGAGAACCAAGCATCGAGATGACTTGGCAAATACGAAGTTAATCCTGACTATCCTTCCTAACTACATTCCACCCTTGGCTGGCGTAGTGAGTCGTGATAGTGTCCCAAGAGATTTCGATTACACCCTAGTTACTGCGTACCTCCCGAACAAGATACGTGCAGTGAGAACACAGCAGGATAAAATTGCGACCTTGAAATTCAACTTCAACCTAGGGAACTGCAAGAATTACAGTATGCTCGCCCCTCACAGATACTTGACTAGGATGAAGGGGAAGAACTCGAAAATAATCCCCCAAACATGGACTATGAACCTCGCTTAGTCCACCATCCTAAATGTGATGAAGATTACACATTTTGGAAGGCACCAAGAGGTTAACGTGTGTGTTAAGCTCCTAATATCGTGTTACCATGGCGACTATATATGGCTAGACAGATGCATCACAGTCGATCCGGCGTTGATCCATAGGATCACCGAATTAAGCATGAAGGGACCAAACCCACAGGACTTCTACCCAGGGAAGGTTGCAGACTACGCACTATTACAGAGGATTAAAGACACATATGTCGATGTAGAAAAGGAGATGCAAGGATACAAGGTAGCTCCCATCCATAATGGTGTAGTGCGATTGGCCTGCTAGCTTATCGCAGGAACACTAGTGAGAAAGAACATACCTACGCAGGTCACAGGGTTCGTTGTTGACCTCGCTGAAAAATGTGTAGAATGAATCCAAGTGAACTGGGCAAAGTACTTAGTCTACTAGATTGAATTGGATTGTCGCGAAGCTGAGGATCAGGGCTATGAGTTCCATTTCAGTTGACTGTTGATCTTCATAGCATTTACTACTTGGGAGATGTTGGAAGGTGAGACCTTCCCGGATACTGAGCCATTTGAGCAACTCACTGCGAAGTTCACCATGCTCTGGTACTCGAGTGATATGGAAAAACAGTGGCAGTCAAACGCAGTATTTCACACATACTATCTCCAGTTGAAAAGGGCTATTGGGGTTGTCCCTCGCATGACGCCCAACACCCTGCACCGATTCAGACCCCTCATGAAGTTCCATGTAGATTGACACTTTATTTATATCACTATGCATGCATACAAGCATAAAGAAGAGCTTCATTCATACTATAAGCTCACAGAGGAGGACCTCGAGGAGATAACTAAGGACTGGTCTATAGAGCTCCTTATCCTTGCTTACCCCACAAAAATGTCTAATCCTGAACTAATTGGCAACTCGGAGGCCACTCACGATGAACGCGACACACCTAGAACCGGTAGAAGGAAGAAGACCGAAGAGGTACAAAACCTTAACAGCGCATCAGAAGAAACCGCTTCAGAATCACCGGGACGAGGAGATGATGACGAAGTAGATAAAGATGAGATCAATGGAAAGATGATCATCAGAAACAAGGCAAAGTAACACCACCTAGGGATCTTGTTGATGAGGCCGATCCCTCTAAGAAAAGGAAGGTTTCTCCCACAAAACCTACCTCGCGGAAGAAATTCAAAGCCACCAGGACTAAGCTGCAGACTATTCTCACACTCAATGAATTCGACTTCATCATTGCAGCCGTATCAGACACTTCATAGGATATTATGAAAAACACTGAAGACAAACATGCAGACATGTATGATAGGATTGAAACAGAACTCAGAGGGGTACAATAGGCCCTTCACTCCAACCACGCAGTATCCACTGTGCCCCCACCATTAGAAGAACCAGAGTTGGGATATGAACCCGCCCAACTCCACAAAATAGTTGATGCGACCGAAGCTCACCTTTGTCAAGCGTAAGAAGAGAAAGAACAAACCACAGTGGCCCTAAATCAAGTACAAGATGAAGTGGTAGAGCAACATCGAGTTTCACAACCGAAGAAGGATGACCTCCACACCAAGTTCGAAGAGGAGAGAGCGCGGTCAAGAAAGAGAGAGATCAGTTGCTTGAAGAACAACTCGAATTCAAAGAAGCAGTCAACAAAACACTTCGTTCTGTGACAGGATTAAAGAAAAAGTCAGAAGAACCAGTGGAACAACAAGTAGCACATCTTGTGAAAGCTATCCAACAACTTCAACAGAGAATCGCAGAACTAGAACTATGAACAATGCCAAGTACCTCGTAGGGCGTGCGAGATCAAAGAGAAGCCACTGCTCAAAGCACAGTTGAGAATATCAGAGCATTCGCTCTAGAATGAAAACAACTTAGCAGTAGAAGTTCACAAAAGTACGAGAAAATTACTGAAGACCCTGAACTAAAGGCATTAGAGTCACAACTCTAGGAGCCAAAGCAACAAGCATCAAAAGTACAAGTGCAGTTGAAGCTCTTGTTAGCAGTTGAAAGGATGAAATGATCCCAGGAACAATGTACCACTCAACAGCAGGTCCACACTATACAGAGCAAAGTCATGGAAGTGACTCAGAGGATCCAACCAGTCCAGGATGAAGCATGCCAGCCTTTTTAGGAGATTGAAGGCCGAGGAGTAGAGCTGGAACAAGTCATCGTTGTAGTTGAACAACACTTAGAGGGACCTATCAACGATGCATTTATCCAAGAGTTCATCGAGCAGGAGTCCTTGGTGCAGAAACAGGTCGAAGCAGCGCAAGGATTTTGAAGCAAAGCTACCCAGACCAGAGTGACTCAGGATGAGTCACAGGTGATTGTTGGGGGCTTGTTGGACCTTGACCAAGTTTTGGAGATCCTTGGTCACTTCTGACCTATTTTGGGACTTTGATAGGCTATCAAAGAGGATATCATGAGATATTGGCCCCTTTTTTAGGGATTTTTTGGTTTTGTGCTTATGTAACGAGTATGGGGATGTCGGCCCATGGGTTTACCCATGTTTAGGCCCATTTTGTAATGTATAAATAGAAATCTAGGTGATGTAAGTAAATTGGTGCAAGCGTAAGTGTTTGATGCTAAGTGCTAAGTGAAAGTGATAGTTGTACATGCTTTGTGCATGCTGTGTGAGACTTGAAAGGAAAAGTGCAAATGACTGTAAGAGATTGAGTAGAGGCTTTGTGCTGTAACCTAGCTCAGGGAAGGAGGATCTTGCGAGGTGTGCATAGATCTCCTATCCTATGTGGAGTAGGATTTTGTGGCTCTGTGCATGTAAGAAGATTGACAAAAGATAATAAAGAAGATGAAGAGTTGGTGGATGTAGCCCCAGGTTGGGGTTGAACCACGTATATCTTGTGTTATGGTTTCTTTGTGCAGTATGTTTGTTTCATTGTTCATATGATTAATAATTAGTACACTGATGTATGCTTAGATGAATTTGATATGATAGATTAGTGTTGCATAATATGAATTAATGCTAGATCTAACTTATGTGAATGTTCTTAATACTCGAATATACTAGACCTGGGTGAATACTGCAATGCTCTGTGAATAGGTTTTTATCTGCGAAGTAGATACTAGTTAAATATTGATGAACTGTAATTGCTAAGTGTTTTGTTAAGGTGTTACAATGACAGATCTGTGTCCCAGCTAAGGTTGCAGACACTGGAGTCCTGTAACCACCCCTGCCTCTACCTTGGGTGAGACTTCATCTGCTTCTTAGGTGTTGCTGAAAGGGTCGATAGTTAGGGTTTTGTTGGTGCGTTGTTGAAGCGTTGAACCTTGGGTCTGCCCCTGTGCCAACACCAGCATAAATCACATCATAACATCCATACCAAGAATTCCCTAGGCATTCACAACACAAAAAGCACTAGTATCCATATAGACAATAATATAACCATACCAGAGTCTCAGTGATAGATTTGAGTCCATAGAATGCAGACCTGGAACCTGCTTTAGTATTCAACAGTCGGTCATCATCTCAAACACACATTTCCATGATTTTATCCATTGTACGTGCCCTGTCCTCATACAGCCTGTGTGTGTACATGCCTTGGTCCATTACATCCCACGTATACCTTGAAAACTAGGGGTTCTGAAGCTCTGAGACTTTTTCTGTCAAGATATCAGACATTGTAAAAACTTTGATGCGGCCATAGATCTTCAATCATGCTCAAGAGATGCACACAAAAGATACACAAGAAATACTTCCAAAATGTTCTTCCAAAAATGTGTTTTTCACAAGAGACCCTAGCCTCTTATTTATACTCTTCATCTTCTAGATCACTTAACCCACTTCTAGGTCACTTAACCCATTTCTAGGTCACTTAACCTATTTTCCTCATTTTAGGGTTAACCACTTTCCATAAATAGAAGGTTCTACGTTGCTTTATCATTTAAATATTCTTCCTTGATATTGTCACCTTACTTTAATATTTAAATAATCCTTCTTGATTTTGTCATTTCACCTTATCATTTAAATAATAATTTCTTCTTCTCAAGCACTATGACTTCTTTGACCTTATGGGGCTTCAAGCCATCATATGGGGGTCCTTCAACTTCGTAGGGCCATAACTCTCAAACCGTGAGGAGTTATGTGACATTATACATACCACCGAAAATGGCATGACAAGAAATATCCATCTAGGATAGTTTTACCAACAAAATAATTGATATTCATCTCATGATTCCACATACAAACATGGGTTCTCTCAACCACAACTGAACCGCAAATCATCTTCCCATGAGGGATTTCACCATAAGGAGACCACTTTGGCGTTCATCCATTTGTGATTACTATCAACAATGACAAGACAATAATGATTCATCTTTACATCAAACAAACTATGCATCATATATCAAGGAATCCATCTTCATCATGTATCAATGACAACTCATTGATCCATCTTCATCAATTGGTTTCCACTTGACATCTATCATTCTCATCATATACATTTTTCATCAATCAAGCCTATCAATCAATACATTTATATCAATCAATCAATTAATCACTTGACATCAATCAAACAAACTAATGGAATCAATGACAAAATGATCCAACAATCTCCCCCTTTGGCATTGATGGCAATACCAACATTGATGTCAACAAAAATCATTGATGTCAACATGTAGACAAGGCATGCTCTAAATCTATAGTCATCAATCATATCAATGTGACTATATCTCCCCGTCATTTATGACTATCTCTCCCCATTAAAAATCAATCACATCAATGTGACTATCTCTCCCCCTTTGACATCAATGGCAAAGGGAAGGAGGATATGGCGAGGTGTGCGAAGATATCCTGTCCTATGCAGAGTAGGATTTTGTGGATCTGTGCATGTAAGAACATTGACAGAAGATAATAAAGAAGATGAAGAGTTGGTGGACGTAGCCCCAGGTTGGGGGTGAACCACGTATATCCGGTGTTATGGTTTCTTTGTGCAGTATGGTTGTTTCATTGTTCATATGATTAATTCTTAGTACACTGATGTATGCTTAGATGAATTTGATATGATAGCTTAGTGTTGAATAATATGAATGAATGATATATCTAACCTATGTGAATTTTCTTAGTGCTCGAATATACTAGATCTGGGTGAATACTGCAATGCATTGTGATTAGAGTTTTATCTGCGAAGTAGATAATGGTTAAATACTAATGAACTGTAACTTCTAAGTGTTCTGTTAAGGTGTTACAATCATAGATCTATGTCCCATATAAGGTTGGATACACCGGAGTCCTACAACCACCCCTGCCTCTACCTTGGGTGAGACTTCATCTGCTTCGCAGGTGTTGTCGAAAGGGCAGGTAGTTAGGGTTTTGTTGGTGCATTGTTGAAGCATTGAACCCTGGGTATGCCCCTGTGAAAACACCAGCATAAATCACATCATAGCATCCATACCAAGAATTCCCTAAGCATTCACAACACAACAAGAACTAGTATCCATATAGACAATAATATAACCATACCAGAGTCTCAGTGACAGATCTGAGTCCATAGAATGCAGATCTGGAAGCTGCTTTAGTTTTCAACAGCCAGTCATCAGCTCAAACACACATTTCCATTATTTTATCCACTGTACGCACCATGTCCTCATACAGCTCATGTGTGTACACGCCCTGTTCCATTACAACTTGTGTATACCTCAAAAACTAGGGTTTCTGAAGCTCCGAGACTTTTTCCGTCAAGATCTCATACATTGCCGAAACTTTGATGCATCCATGAGATCCTCCTCACACTCTATTTCTCAGAATAGATCTTCAATCATGCTCAAGAGATGTACACAAAAGATACATAAGAAATACTCCCAAAATGTTCTTCCAAAAATATACTTTTCACAAGAGACACTAGCCTCTTATTTATACTCTTCATCTTCTAGATCACTTAACCCACTTCTAGGTCACTTAACCAATTTCTAGGTAACTTAACCTATTTTCCTCATTTTAGGGTTAAACACTTTCCCTAAATAGAAGGTTCTCCATTATTTTATCATTTAAATATTCCTCCTCGATCTTGTCACCTTAATTTAATATTTAAATAATCCTTCTTGATTTTGTCACTTCACTTTATCATTTAAATAATAATTTATTCTTCTCAAGCACTATCAAGTCTTTGACCTTATGGGGCTTCAAGCCATCATATGGGGGTCCTTCAACTTCATAGGGCCATAACTCTCAAACTGTGAGGAGTTATGTGACATTCCACATACCACCGGAAATGGCATGACAAGCACTATCCATCTAGGATAGTTTTACCAACAAAATCATTGATCTTCATCTCATTATTATACATACAAACATGGGTTCTCTCAACCACAACTAAACCACAAATCATCTTCCTGTGAGGGCTTTCACCATAAGGGGACCACTTTGGATTTCATACATTTGTGCTTCTTATCAACCATGACAAGACAATAATGATTCATCTTTACATCAAACAAAATAAGCATCATATATCAAGGAATCCATCTTCATCATGTATTAATGAAAACTCATTGATCCATCTTCATCGATTGGTTTCCACTTGACATCTATCATTCTCATCATATATATTTTTCGTCAATCGTCAATCAATCAAGCCTATCAATCAATCCATTTACATCAATCAACCACTTAATCACTTGACATCAATACTTTGACATCAATCAATCAAACCATTGGCATCAATGACAACATGATCCAAAAATCTCCCCCTTTGGAATTGATGGCAATACCAACATTGATGTCAACAACAATCATTGATGTCAACATGTAGACAAGGCATTCTCTACATCTATATTCATTAATAATATCAATGTGACTATCTCTCCCCATCATTTATGACTATCTCTCCCCATTAAACATCAATCACATCAATGTGACTATATCTCCCCCTTTGACATCAATGGCAAAGGGTCTTCTCTTCTTGGGGCTGCTCCTCCTGCTTGAATTCCTTTTATCATCCTCTGAATAATCTCTCCACTTTTGAACAAAGGATATCAATCTGATGCAATGCTAAATATACATTTCTCATACTCCCCATGTGACCATTGCTCCCCCTGGAATTATGCCTCTGTGCTCTTTCTTCAAATATAGGGCTCTTTTGTAGGTATGCATATGATAAATATCTCCTCCTAGAATCATGGGAAGAAGAATGACTCCTCCTATGGGTATGTCTCCCCCTATCTTCAACCAGATCATAGATCGACCACTCTCTCTACGACGATCCTTGGACCTGTTTATGAAGAAACCTTGTGCCATACCATACATCATGAAATAAAATATATGTCAACAATAAAATAGAGAATCATGAACAATATATCAACCAAGTACGTCATGTACCGAAATGTGCCCACCATGCACAACACCCATGTACATCAACCATGTACATCAACATCATACAATGTGCCAAAAGATATCATCCATGGAATGTATCAACCACTTTCCTCTATCAACATGTTGACATGTTGATAG
>JASDQU010242360.1:41263-52011 GCA_032191745.1 Picea mariana | reverse complement strand
ATTGTTGGACACACCTACCACACTTAGAGGGGGGGTGAATGAGTGTGGGGCTCTTTTTACCAAAACGTTCCTATTACACAAAACACCTTAGTTAATATTCAATATTTACTCATTACCCATTGCTGTCATTTATAGCCAGTTAGATGTGAACATATATCATCAACATATCATCAACAAGTCATCACCACAATGAACACAAAGAACACAAGATGTATGTACAACTTTTCTTTTTATTATGGACAACAATTCGGGGGTTTTCCAACAACAACTGAATAGAGTACAACTCTACAAGAGCACCAACTCTATAATGCAAGACTCAACTTACACCCTCAACACCAACTGAGATGAAGCAACAATCCTCAACAACTATCAATCTGTCAATAGGTACGCGACCTATCAGTAGTGTAGCCAGCATGTGTACACACCCTGGCTCACTACAACCCACGTATGCACACGACCAGTGTATACAACAACCTACGTATACCTTATGAGCCGTTAGGGTTTGTCCTTCAATATCAACTCAGATTCTCTGCAATCAATATATCATTCTCTTCTATCTTTGACTGTCTAATCTGACCACTAGCCAGTCACAACATCTCCAAGCTCTCCAATAGCTTGGTCATGCTCCACAATAAATCAATATGAATGCTATCTCAAACATGTATAAACAACTAGTATACCATAGAAATCATGTCACAATTGAATCACAAGAGTACTGCTCACTCCATCAACCAAATCAACCAAACTGAATCACATCATAGAAGCCATACTAAGAATGCCCTAAGCATTCACATCACATCAAACAATAGTATCCATCAAGACAATAATGTAACCATACCAGTGTCTCAGTGATAGATCCGAGCCCATAGAATGCAGATATGGAACCTACCTCATCATCCAAGAGCTTGGCACCAGCTCAAACACAATTCTTCATCATTCCATCCACTGTACGCACCCTATCCTCAAACAACCTACGTGTGTACGCACCTTGACTCATTACAACCGCGTATACCTCAGAAACTAGGGTTTCTGAAGCTCCAAGACTTTTTCCGTCAAGATCTCCGACATTGCTGAAACTTTGATGCATCCATGAGATCCTCCTCTTGCTTTTTTCCTCAGAATAGATCTTCAATCATGCTCAAGAGATCCACACCAAAAATTCTCAAGAAGCTCTCCATCAATACTCCACAAGATAATCTTACAAGAAGCTCTCCATTGATCCACTCAAAGGATATATGCTAGAGTCCATAGCTATCTTATTTATACTTTCATCCTCTAGGTCACTTAATCCATTTCTAGGTCACTTTAACCTATTTTCCTTATTTTAGGGTTAACCACTTTCCATAAATATAAAATTCTCCAATATTTATCATTTAAATATTCCTTCTTGATTTTGTCACTTCTCTTTATTATTTAAATAANATAGGGCCATAACTCTCAAACTGTGAGGAGTTATGTGACATTCCACATACCACCGGAAATGGCATGACAAGCACTATCCATCTAGGATAGTTTCACCAACAATTTCCTTGATATTCATATCATTATTCCACATACAAGAATGGGTCCTCCAACCATTATTCTAGGATAACTCAATCTAAAAAGCATCTTCCCATGAGGGCTTTCACCATAAGGGGACCACTTTGGAGTTCATCCATTTGTGCACCTTATCAATCATGATAAGACAATAATGAGTCATCTTTTTGTCAAACAAACTATGCATCATTATGTATCAATGACAACTCATTGATCCAATTTCATCTATGCATCATATCAATGATCCATGTTTATCAATTGGTTTCCACTTTGACATCTATCATTCTCATCAAGGAATATGCATCATATCAATGATCCATCTTTATCAATTGGTTTCCACTTTGACATCTATCATTCTCATCAAGGACAATACATATACATTGTTCATCAATCATTAATCAATCAATCCTTTGACATCAATCAATCACTTGACATCAATCAATCAAACTTTTGGCATCAATGATTGATTAATCAATCAATCAAACGATTGACATCTATCATGCTGCCTTGACTTTCTCGCATTCTAGACACTTAGCTAAGTAATCAGCTATGTCCTTTTTCAGTCTGGGCCAATAAAATAGTTTCCTAGTGGCCGTGATCATTTTCTTATAACCAGGATGACCCGTATATGGTCTATTGTGTAGTTCATCCATTATGAACCTCTTCAAGTCATCAAAATTTGTAATACACAATCTTCCATTGTAAGTCAGGAGGCCATCATTAATCATTTGATAGCCTTCGTAGTTCAACCCTGTGGGATCTTTCTTTAGGTATGATGTCACGGTCTTGAAAAATGCATCTGTTTATTGTGCGGTTTTGACCCTCTCTTTGATGTCTGATCTATTGGAGCTTACAGCTTCCAAGTGAACTAATTTCATACTTCTACTAAGGGAATTGACCACCCTATTCTCCTTTCCTTTGATATGTTTGATTTCAAAATCAAACTCACTAAGGAGATCCATCCACCTAGCTTGTCTCACATTGAGTTTTGGTTGGTCAAACAAATACCTCAACCCAGTATGGTCTATCATAAGTAAAAATCTTCTACCTAAGAGGTAATGCCTCCACATTTTTAAAGCATGCACTATGGAATCCAATTCCATATCGTGAGTCACATAATTGACTTTATGCTCATTCAATTTTCTGGATTCATATAAAATCACATGTTGTTCTTGCATAAGGACTCATATGAGCCCTTCCTTGCAGGCATCTGTACTCATAATGAAGTCCTTGTTCGGGTATGCAATCTTCAGTACAAGTGCATTGGTTAGAAGGTGTTTCATATCTTGATATCTTTCTTCACATTCTAATGTCCAAATGAATTTAACCCCATTTTTTTGAATGGAGGTGATTGGGAAACCAATATTGGAGAATACCCTTATGAATCTCCTATAGTATCCTTCTATGCCCATAAATGATATGATATCAGATACATCCTTTAGGGTAGGCCAATCTATTATGGATTTAATATTGTCAGGATCAACTGCCACTCCTTCCTCAGAAATGACATGGCCTAAGTAATGGACTTGTTTCTAGAAAAAGTCACACTTACTAATCTTAGCATAGAGCTAATGTTCTCTTAGTACTTGGAGTACTAGCTTGAGATGTTATTCATGTTCTTCCCTATTCTCGGAATAGATTAGGATATGATCAATGAAAACCAACACAAACCTATACAATAACTTTTTGAATACATTATTCATTAAGCACATAAAAGTGGTGGGTGCATTGGTAAGCCCAAATGGCACCACCACAAATTCATAGTGACCATATCTTGTCCTAAAGTTTGTCTTGTGGATATCTTCATCTTTGATTCAAACCTAATGGTATCTAGACCTCAAGTCAATCTTGGAGAGGATTGTAGCACCCCTTAATTGGTCAAACAAGTCATCAATACTTGGCAAGGGATACTTATTCTTGATGGTCATGTTATTGAGTTGTCTATAATCTATGCACAGCCTGAGTGTGCCATCCTTCTTTTTCACAAACAAGGTTGGTGCTCCCCAGTGAGACACACTAGGATGGATGTAGCCTTTGTCCCACATCTACTTCAACTATAGTTTGAGCTCAACTAGATCTGGTGTACTCATTCTATAGGGCATTCTAGACATTGGTACCGCTCCTTGTACAAGTCCTATTGAAAAGTCAATGTCCCTTCTTGGAGGTAGACCTGACACCTCTTATGGGAATACATCTTTATATTTTATTAATATGGGATGGTCCTTTGGGATGAGTTTATCATTCTCAATAGTTTTTAGTACTTGTATTGCATACAAGGGACATCCCTTTCTGCAATACTTCTTCACTTGGAGGGATGATATTTGTCTCACTGAGACAGGATTTTGAATCCTTTGTAGGGTTACCCTTCTTCCTTCTTCATTTTCACAATCCAAAGTTTTACTGTAACAATCCAACTTGGTTTTGTGGGAAGCCAACTAGTCCATGTAAATCAACATGTCATAAGATCCTAAAGGAAGTATGTTTAAGTTTGCTTGGGTGGGAAACCTACTTATAACGAATTGGCATGCTGTCATGACCTTTGTTACTTTTCTTTTGGCTCAAGTAGCTAGTTGTACCATCCATGATTTAACATGTTTAACTTGTTGCAATTTACATTTCTCAACAGTTTGAGGGGTAGTATAACTCAAATTAGAACCAGGGTCAATTAAAATGGAAACAGGATGTTTGGCAATTGTACCTTCCATCTCCACCACTGAAGCTTGGTGGTTAGCTTGTATATTATCCAAGAATGCATAAATTTGTAGCATGATCCTAGCCACATCATTGACTGTGGTATCCTCTTGGAAATTGTAGAACCTCCCATTGTTCTATTTCCTATGCAGACACTCCCTCAACAGATGTTCCTCTCCACAACCCCAATGTTTCAAGGGTGCTCTCTTCATGTTATCATACTTACTTGGAAATTCTCTGAAGGGTTTATTGCCACTCTAGGATGGTAAATTCTGTTGATACACACTTCTAGCAAGAAGGATCATCTTAGAGATCTTCCCATGGTTCTTAAATATTGAGGGTTTAAACCCCTTCTTCTTCAATCCTGCATTATTTTTCTTCTTCCATTCTTCATGGGGTTCTGTCTTACTCTTGAATTGCTCATAGTATACCTTTCTTTTCGAATAGTATCTTCTAAGGTATTAGGCTCATCAAACTCAATTTTGTCCTGGTAGGACTAAGGTAATACACTAATAAATTGTTGCATCATTACCTTTTCATCCTTTATGTAGGGCACATACCTCATCAACTCGAGAAATTTGTTGATATACTCATCTATGGTGAGTTGTCCCATATTGAGTTCATAGAACTCCTTGGTATTCCCATAAAAGCACTTTTCTAATAGATACTTCTTCTTGAAATATTTCTCAAATTGTTTCCATGACAAGTCCTTCTCATGGACTCCTTTCACATTCCTAAGTTCCTCCGACCAAATGGAATCTTTCCCATTCAGGTTGAAAATGGCTATCCGAGCCTTTAAGTTTTCAGAGTAGTCATTGACTCTGAAGTACTTCTTCAAGCTGAGTAGCCAAAGTTATACTTATTCTCCCTTCTTAATCTCTCCATCAAAGGTGGGTGGTTTGTATTTCTTGAATTCTTCAGGGTCACAACTCTTGGAGTGTTTCCTCTTCTTTCCTCTCACCTGAGAATGAGAACTAGTTTTTCCACTAGAATATTCCTTGGAGTTGTCAGTTTCCTTAGAGAGACATTCCAAGGAGTGTCTCTTGAATCTATGTTGGGTCTTCCTTGAGGTGATCCTCCTGGTGTGGACACTTTCCAGACCATGCTTTTGTATCTCAGGTAGACTTGGATTTTTATTAATATGGTTCTTGGCCACATGACTGGAAGTTGGACCATGTTGTAGTTGTCTTTGTATATCTGATAGAATTTACAGTAGGAATGAATTGATTTCATTTTTTTTTCCTCTTCCTTGATCAACCTTTCATTTTTAGCCTTATAACTTTGTAATTCTTCCATGAGGCTTCTTAGAGTTTTGTCCAAATCTAGAGGGGTTTCCACTGCCCTCCATTCATTAGATTCTTTCTCTCTATTGTGGGAGATTCCCCCCAACTCATGGTGTGTCACCATTCCTTACGCTGTAGTTTTCCTGCTGTTCACTAATTGTTTGAGTGCTGAAAAACATTTTATGTTAGTTACTAATCTACCAATTCATGAACAACACATATCATTGCAAAGTGAAGTCAACTTCTTTATTTGGAAACATTAGCAACATACAATGCAGACTTTCAAAACATCTATCAATGGTAGATGGTTCTGTTCCTCTCTTCAATAGAGGTTCAAACATGTTTCTTATAGAAGAGGGGTAAGGTAGGGTGTTACCCTGTAAGGTATATAATAATATTTTTATGCGACTCATGCATGAGCCCAAGTAGGCCAAGTGTTTTTTCCATGCTCTGATACCAATTTGTAACACACCCAAACCCTAAATACCCTTTTTAGGGATGGGGCATCCAATTTTCACTTTTCCTTGGTCCATTTTTGGTCCCTTAATAAGAAAAACCCTCTTATTATGCTCCCCTGAAGTTTACATCTCTCACTACACACTTAAACCAGCTAGCGGGCCCCCCCTCGTGACCTCGGGATGAAAACTGGGAGCTAAGAGTCTGCTTAGCGAAGGTTTCGACACTTTGAAACTCCTGAACTTTAGGAGATCCAACAATATTTTTGAATTCCCGGATCGCCGAACAGTGGAGGGAATAAACGGTCCATGTCCTCCGTCGAGATCCTACGATTAAAAAGGGGCTTTGATGTTTGGCGCATAACACTCCTTTTTCATAATCCCTGACGTAACCAAAATCTCTCTATGTGGCCTTAGCCATTAGTCGATCGACATTTGGCGTTTAGCGTTGAACGTCCTAAGTTTCGATGTTTTGGCAGTTGGTGGTCGACGATATTCATTCTACGTTTTTGGCGTTTCGACGATCGACGATCCTCATTGTACCTTCCTCAAACATACTACATTCAATCTTCCAAACTCCTGAATTATCCAGACTCTCATTGTCCCAGACACATCACCAGCCATGTTGGCTAGGAGGGCATGAACCAGAAGTTGACACGCAACGAGGGTCAAGGGGTCACATGTTTCCTCATTAGGGGGTGACATGTGTCATGCTCTAATAGGCATAAGGGGTCTGTGAATCGACCAAATATGGGTGACATGTGTCATGCATAATGTGGGTCCAAATCACATCGAATGATTTCATTATGCCACATCAACTTGGATTGATAACTGTCCAACCCTTCGATCTCATGGTCGGTAGGAGTCCACTTGGACCCATAAATTGAAGGCTCTCATTACTTCACATCTTCGACATTCCAAGCTTTCCAACTCCTCATGTCGCGAATTCCATGAATATATAAGTCTCCAGAGTCTCTAATCTGGCACCAAGTGTCCTCATCATACCAATGACTAAGATTAATTTTGGCATTCGTGACTTTGGAGGTCTTCACATTTAGTAGGTTCTTGGCCAGATTCCTCCAAAGTACTAAGTCTCCAGACTATGGAATCGCTTGCCATGTGTCCTCTCATCCGCCAAATCTAATTCAATGGAAAA
Source organism: Picea mariana (assembly GCA_032191745.1). NCBI lineage: Eukaryota > Viridiplantae > Streptophyta > Pinopsida > Pinales > Pinaceae > Picea > Picea mariana. The sequence continues at coordinate 44,890 of JASDQU010242360.1, read as the reverse complement.
CCTTAGACATGGGACAAGTAGGGGCCACATGTCACTCCACAACGCATTCCCGTTCGGTTGGGTAATCGAGGGTGAGATTCTTAGATCGACGACTTCAAGGGATCCCAAAGGATCTAAATATCGATAGTCCACATCACTTCAGAAGTTTGGAATTTAGGAGTTCGGTGTGTATCTCCTAGATTTCCCTTCAGACCATGTCATATCTATCTCCATGTGTAACTATCATCCACAACCAGAAATTACTCAAGCTTGCAGAGCTCTGGGGAAACTCGTGCATCCCTATACCGCAAATGCCCAGACTTCTGGATAACTATTGATCTATGGACACATGTCCCTCCATTTTCAATGGTCCTGATTTACTCTACGACTCTAACATTAGAGAGTTTTGAAGTTAGACCAATCCTATTCTCCTGAAGTAAGACTTCATCCAAGCACTTAACGCTTCCCTTCGTATGTCTGATCTAACAGTTGAGAGGGATCCACACTGGATCCCCAAATCGATAGCCCTCGTCAATTCATGAATTCGGCCTTCGACTGTTTTTTAGGATTGTGGAGTCACAAGTCCTGAAGTTTTGAAGTCGAAAGAGCTAGCTCCTTTCGGACTAGCCCAGGGTTCCTATTCCCTGGTCACATGGGTCCTTTTGGAAATCTTGTGGGCTAAGAGCTAATATTTTTAGTAGTAAAATGGGTTAAGGACATGAGAATGAGCCCTTGGTTAGATGGGTGGATAGTCTGAAGGGAAAACCCCCTTCTCCCACTTATATGAACTCAACATTACCTCTAAGGTGAATTCAAAGGAGTTGTAAGGACTTAGATGTTTCACTCAATCCTACCCCGAATCTCCCGTGGATTCACATCCCATAACCCTTTAGCAATTACACTGAGATAAATAAAAAACTATATGGATATAGCAGTTTACAGAGGCAAGATAAAATTTCTAATGACTTTCCAAATACTGAAATAATTAACCATAAACACTAACATTCATCATCACATCCAATATATATACACATAGTATGATAATACTTATCAGAAATGGAGAATATGAAACAACTGTTGAAAGGGGTGCCTGTTTCCTCCCAACGATAGGAACAACCACTCCTATCGGATTTAACAATGGACACCCCCAAGCTAGACCATGATGCTTTGAGAGAGATTCTTTCTCTTTGCTCGATGACAGTCAGGGACAAAGGTTACTCTCCTTCTCCCACAGGAAACTGGCAACTGGTTTTCTCTACTCCAAGCAAGGAGGTCTGCACAAGTACTTCCTCATTCACTCGTCAACCTCATTTATCATATTGTGTCCAAACCATGCCTGTGGCTTCTTTCAGTCAAAAATGAGCTCACTACTAAGATCTTCCTCTCAATTCTAGAATTGAAGTATGCTCACTACTCTTCTCGAGAGAGTGTTTTCTCTACTTTTCTATCTTGCATATCTCTCTCTTTGTCCCCTGAATTACCTCCTTTATTTCCTTCCTCAGCAAGGTTGTGTGGGTCCAAATCCCAATTCATGATCAGGCCTGAAATCCTTATAGATGGGTACCCTACCCCATCTCCTCATTAAATCTTGAGGATGTCCTTCCAACCAGTACCTACTAGGTGTAATTTCTCAACGGTCCTCTGACCCAGAAATGAATTACCAGCATGACTGGTAATTCATTTCTGGGTCAGAGGACCGTTGAGAAATTACACCTAGTAGGTACTGGTCCTATGAGCGTCATATCAACCATTATTGGTTTCCCCTCATCATCTCTTTCATAACATCCATGGTCTATCTTGGAAAACTTTCCCCCCTTTCAGCAATTGTGCAACACATATTCAATTTCTATTAATAATAAAAAATTCATACATTGACCCTTTTATACAAAGGTTCGTCAAATCAACATTCACACACATTTAGTCCTCCATAGTCTCTTGTCCAGTTATATTTATATTTACAAATTGGGGTAAATAGGGGTATCACAATCCCCTCCCCCTTAAAGGAACATCTCCTTGATGTTCTATCTGTCGATGTGCTCTGTATGTACATAAGTAAAAAAAATGGATATGCCTCTTTCATGGCATCCTCCATTTCCCATGAAGCCTCGTCTAGGCCAAAGTGTTTTCGCTGCCCCTTCACCTGTGCAATGGTTCTATTCCTGAGTGAGATTTCCTTCCTGTCTATTATGCATTGAGGTTCTGGTAGGAATTTTCCCTCGGGTTCCACCTAAATCACATACCAATCAATAATATGATTACAATAATGTGCATACTTATTTAATAAAGAAACATGGAAAAAATTATGTTCCTTCATTGTGGGAGGAAGTGTTAGTCGATATTATACTGGTCCCACTCTATCCAAAACTTCAAAGGGTCCACAATATTGAGGTGCCATCTTGGCACAATCTCCCATCCTCAAATATCATTTCCTGGGTCTAACTTGGAGATACACATGATTGTTGGGTATGTGTTATATTCTTTGCACGAGTACTAGTGTATGAGCGTATGTGCTGAGCGTGTAGGGGGTGGAGCCCCCCGCGTGGGGGTCTGGGGGCAACGCCCTTAGAATTTTTTTTTTTTCCTCAGGAAATGTGACACCTAACTCGGGAAACGTGTCATGTATTTAGGTGGTTTTTTCGGCACATGGTTTTTGCCGATGGTTTTCTATTTCCGGTTAAGGAATTAGGGTTTTGGACTAATCCAGGTCATTGGGTTAGGGTTTTGGATGCCGCTGGCTCCTATATGTATATTGTATTGTAAATAATGTAACACAAGGAATGAATATAATATATGCTGGTTTTCCCGGTTTGGGTTTCCAGGGGAAAAATCTTTGTGTAATGTTTGTATTTTCCATTGTATCTTTTCTGTTCTTTTCTGAATATCTGTTTACAGTAGACATTGTACAAGGTTAGAATTTACATTTGGTATCAGAGCTTTATTATCTTCAGGGGGACGCCTTTGTGGTCAAGTGTTTGGTTCAGGACTGTGATAAGCCTTGTTACAGTGGGAGATTTGCGGTATTGTTTTTCAGGTGAAAAGAAATGGCAAGCAATTCAAAGATGGAGATCGAGAAGTTTAATGGGAAAATATTTGAGTTGTGGAAGCTCAATATGGAAGATCTTTTGGTGGACAGAGATCCATGGATCACGGTAGATCTAGGTACTACACCTACAGGAACTTCTGTAGATGACTGGAAAAAGATGGATCGGAAGGCAAAGAGCACAATTCGACTGTGTCTCTCCGATTCAGTATTACTAAATGTGTTATAGGAAGCTACAACCAAGGATTTATGGGAAAGGTTGGGGAAGTTGTATCAGTCTAATTCCTTGGTAAATAAACTATTACTGAGAAAGAAGCTATATAACTTGAGAATGAGGGATGGAGACTCGGTGGCAGAGAATTTGAACGCCTTCAATATTGTGGTAAGTTAGTTAGTATCTGTTGAGATTAAAATTTCAGATGAAGATAAATGTATCAGTTTGTTGTGTTCTTTACCAGAATTGTGGGATAGTCTGGTTGTGGCCATAGGTAGTAATACAACTTCTTTGAAGTTTGAATAAGTGGTCTCATCCTTGTTGTCGGAGGAGATGAGATGAAAGAATATGGAAGGACATAACACATACAAATTATTTGCAAGAGGACGTTCCC
>JASDQU010242360.1:0-19465 GCA_032191745.1 Picea mariana | reverse complement strand
TATGGCCGGGCGGGTTCAGTCTAGCCCAACTAGAAAAGGGTAGTGCTGCAACCACCATCATGTCATCCTGCAATTGGGAAAGCATGGGTGGGGATTCAAGGGAACGATAGTCTCATCCTCGACTAGCCTGGAGAATCAACCATCCCAGCCGTCGATCATGGTAGCATAGGTAGCATTGGGATATGGTTCGATATGATTTCAGAATAAGAATGGAAAAAAGGTCAACCAACACTCATCGATGACTCAACTATCCTTCTTGCAATGCCATGCCTTGCAGCCATATCGATCATGGGGTCATTGGGACTTGGGAACACTTATGTTTCAGGATGACAGAATGAGATGGGGCTAAAGGTCAACTCTCATCGGTTCATTGAATTTCTTTCCAACCATTGATCTAAAGTGTGGGCTATAGAGAAAGAAGGCAAGTAGTAAAATCTCGACTTCAGCTTCAGTGCTTGACACCCACCCTCCACTTCATTGCTTAGTTGTATAGAGAGAAAGCAGTTAGTTCACGCTCTCAGTTTCAGTGCATGTTTGATGATCTCCACAAATGAAGTGCTTGGTTGTTGAAAGAGAAGGGTAGTTTACGATCTCTGCATTGAGAGGAAGGCATCCAACGGTTGTTGGCTCCATAGTACACCTCATGGTTCAAGAATTCATCTATTAGTGGCTTAACAATCTGAGCTTCAGTGATAAATGATCCCTTCCACAGTGCTGGCCATAGAGAAAGAATCCACAAAGTTAAAAGGATCTCCATTGAAGGGGATTCACCTTTCTTCCAAGATCATTTGGCTTTAGGGAATTCATAGGGCAGTTCCTTCGAATTTAAAATTCCACAGTCACATAAAGCTAAAGTAAAGTGAGTACTAGCAAAGGTCTAAGTGTCGTACCCCATATTCTTTCTTATCTGAAGCAAGGCATGAAATGGATAATGAAAATTTGGTCGAGGTATTCTAGTGTTGTGTGGTAACAAGGTTCGATAGGGTAAAGGATGTTTGATAACAAAGGTGAAAAGTGTCTAAGAAAAGTGGTTAAATCAATAAGTTTTGTGAGGTAGTTCTAGTAAATCTAAAGGGTGGGATGAATCGTAGGTTTGTACTAAAATAATGCAAAGATGCATCCAGTGTGCAAGCAATGTTGTGAAAGTGCCTACCCACCCCAACCCAATCAGAATAATTTCTGATGAAATAGTTCCTAAATAGGGCAATTAGTTTCCATGTTAGGTCATACAAACATTCCATTCATCAAGTGGGGGGCTGCTTCTAAAGTGAATCCAATTTCTCTAAGTTAAAGTAAATGAGCCAGTGAAAGTAAACATGGTGAAAGTAAACATGAAAGGAAATGTTGGTAGTACTTTTTTATAGGTTGAAAATCCTTCAGTCATGTTCCTTTCTTTCTTCTACAACCTACCCTACTTCTAGTGTAACATCCACATCCTTCCAGGTCAGGCCATGCTACTCCATAATACCCTCTTACCAGGCTCTAAACCCAAATTGTAGCATCCCCATATTTAGGCCGTTGGGCTATGCCACATAACAATTCTTCATTTCTAATGTATATATTTATACAAATTTAAAATAGACAGATACATTATGATAATGCATAGATTCATGCAGAATAACAGTAATCCTATACATACATCATAAACAGTAAATACTCTTAATTATAAAGACATGTACAAATACACAACATGCAATTGGACACATAATTGGTACTTTAAGTTTTATAGAAGACCACCAACTGCATGCAGACCTTCCATGAACCTCCCATCCTTAGACCATGCTTCTCAAAGATCTCAGTAGTGGGTCACCCCCGAGATGAGACTAAACTCCACCTGGGTAAAGGGATTCCTAGCTAAGCTGAGACAATATAGACAATAAGAAGGATTTCATCCTAGGAGCCAACTCAAACTATCAGCCTACAACCTCTCATTCCCTACATGCCTGTCCCACCCTTAGAAAGTGTGCCCTTTCTTTGCTCAACAATCCTTTGGATTCTCCACTTCCCTTCCATGGCTTCAGCAATAGGCTAGGAAAGAATTCTCAGAGCACTGTAACTCCAGTCGGGCTCCTTCAGGAATTTAATTCCCTAGTAATTATCTCACCTAAATAGAGTTACTCATAGGCCTGACAACCTTCCTCTTCAATCCCACAGGCCTGACAACCCTCTTCTTCAATCCAGTGCTCTAGTCCACTAGGTACCGGCTCAGGTGAATGTGTGGTGGCAACAACCATGCTCAAACAATGAACAGGTCACTATACATACTGGAAAGGTATGGGTGATGGTCAACAACAAAGTTTAGGTAAGGAACATGTAAGGGTAGCAGAAACAACCTTCATATAAGGCATAATACAGGTTTAGATAAAGTATGGGTGCATTGTGCATAACATGAAATGTACAGGGTAACTACAAAGTGTGTGCAGGCTCCAGGGGTGTGTGAATGATGTTGAGTTTCAATGATGGATATTATGACTGAGTGCGTGTGTCAACGGGGGAAGATGGGAAAACAAGTTATTTTCCGCACATATATTTGCATGCGCCCCTATTAACACATGGCTCTCCATGAGTTCACTTTCTCTCAATTTTTGATTCATTCCCTCTTCCATGAGACCTAGGAATAATTATCCTCACCATATTCTTTAGGAAATAATAATATAATATTCTCTTGGAGTTAATCCCTCAAGCTTATCCCTTTTTCCTTGTCTCACAACCCCTCCCTTTCCCTTCCTAGTGGAGGTTAATCCCCCATACTCTTTTATCATTGTCGGTCTACCCGCAATGATGTATTAATATTAATGATATGAGTGTTTACATATACAAAAATAGGTTCATTGGCCTTAAGCATCTAGTATCTCTGGCCTAATCATCACATAAGCCTCCTAGCTTATAATAAACTGGCTCACCAACCTATAAAACATTTTCACATTTACAATTGGGCTCAGTCTTGGGGTGTTACATCCCCCTCCCCTTATTTTATGCACTGTCCTCAGTGCATTATATATATACACATATAGAATAAAAAGTTCAAAAACCCTAAAAAAGATGCGGGTATTCTTCTTGCATAGCATCCTCGTACTCCCAATTTGCATCCTCAAGACTGTACCAGGTCCATTGGACCTTTACTAGCTCTATGGCTCGATTCTAGAACTGCTTGATCTTACGATCCAAAATGCACATAGGATGCACCTAAAAAGCGCCTTCTTTCTCCACCTGAAACACATTCCAATAAATAACATGATTAGCATTAGGTATATACTTTTTGAGCAATGATACATGGAATACATTATGAATAGACATGGATGCAGGAAATGAAAGCATATATACCACATGCCCAACTTCAGGGAACTTTTGTTGGTCTTCACTTTCAAGAATACATAATCACCCACTTTTAACTCCCTATGGGTTCTACCTTTGTCAACATAGCTTTTCTACCTATCTTGAGCAACCTTTAAATTTCGTTTAATTTTTAACATCTACTCTTTCATTTCCCTGAGCAATTATGGCCCAACCACTGCTCTGTCATTTTTAGAGATGATTGGTACCCATTGTTATAAGAAAACTCTACCAAGTGTAGGTAGTCTTCCCATTTTGATGGTTTATCCATCACATACATCCTCAACATATTATTGATCACTTGATTCACCCTCTCTGTTTTCCCATCAGATTCTGGATGATAGGTTGCACTGAAATTCAGATTTGTTCCAAATCCTTTAAATAATTCTTTGCAGAAATTCGATGTGAATTTTCGATCATTGTCAGACACAATTGTCTTGGGTATACCATGCAATTGAGAAATTTTGTTCATATAAATATCAACAACGTTAGTTGCTTTGTGAGTGATCTTCACTAGAATGAAATGGGTAGATTTGGTAAGCTTGTCCACTACTACCATGATAGAATCATGTTCTTTGCTTGTTTTGGAAAGTTTGTGATGAATTCCATTGTCACCACTTCCCACTTCCACTCAGGGATAGGTAATGGTTGCAGCAACCCTGCTGGGTGTCTATGCTCAACCTTGACCTTTTGACACTCCAAACATTTGGCAATAAAATATGCAACTTCTTTCTTCATTCCTAGCCAATAATATTGTCTCTTGAAAACTGCAATAGTTTCCTGATACCATGGGTGGCCAACATAAGCTACATTATACATTTATTTCAATATTAGAATCTTCAATTCCTGGGAATTTTCCACATAAATTCTACCTTTGTACATGATAACTTTTTCCTCTCCCAACTTGTAATATTCAACTTTCTGCTGCAAAATACCTTGTTGTAATTTTGTTACCCTTTCCATGTAATGTAAATATGATTTTGCAACCTCCAAGATTCTTTCCTTCAATTTTTTTTGGTAGATGCTAATGGTTGTAACATGCAACTCATGCACTCTCATGCTAAGTGCATCAACTGCCTTGTTCTCTTTCCCTTTGATATGCTTTATATCAAAGTCATACTCACTGAGAAACTCTAACCACCTGCTTTGTTTGGCATTTACAATTGGTTGTCAAAATAAATATTTTAGACCATAATGATCTATCCTCAACTCGAACCTTTTACCCATGAGTTAGTGTCTCCACATATTCAAGGCATGCACTATGGCTTCCAACTCCAAAGAATGAGTAGCATAGTGTCCTTCATGCTCCTTCAACTTCTTTGACTCATATCATGTAACATAACCATTATGACTAAGGAATCCACCAAGTCCTTCTTTACATGCGTCTGTACATACAATGAAGTCATCATTTGGATCTGGAATCCTTAGTATTGGAGAACTGGTTAATAGATGCTTCAAGTGTTGGAAACTCTTTTCAAATTCCATTGTCCATTGAAACTTCACTCCCTTCTTTTGCAAGGAAGTGATCGGGTGTGCGATCTTTGAGAATCTTTTAATAAATCTTTTGTAGTATCATGTAATTCCCATGAATGATCTGACCTCTGTCACATTCTTAGGTTTTGACCATCCTCTAATGGCCTCAATATTTTTTGGATCCACTGCTATCCCTTCTTCTTAGATGACATATCCCAAATAATGGATTTGGTTCTGGTAAAATGAGAATTTTCTCAATTTGGCATACACCTGATGCTCCCTTAATACTTGTAGTACCAACCTCAAGTGTTTTTCATGCTCTTCCTCCAACTTGGAATATATAAGAATGTCATCCAAGAAGAYGATGACAAAATTRTCCAGGTATTCWATGAAAATGCCATTCATTAAACACATAAAAGCAACKGGTGCATTTGATAACCCAAATGGCACCACTATGAATTCATAATGGCCATACCTTATTGGGAAGGAAGTCTTTCTGATGTATTCTTCTTTAATTATTACTTAATGATAACCTGACCTAAGATCAAGCTTGGAAAATAATTTTTCATTCTTCAAATGATCACTGATCCTTGGCAAAGGGTACTTATTCTTCACAGTTATCATGTTCAACTGTCTGAATTCCATGCAGAGTCTCAAGGTTCCATCCTTCTTTTTCACAAAAAAAACAAGGGAACCCCAAGGTGACACACTTGGGAATATATACCCCTTCTTCAGAAGATCTTCAAGCTGCATTTGCAACTCCTTTAGTTTGGGTATACTCATTCTGTAGGGAGTCTTGGATACTAGAGCTACTCCAAGCATCAAATTTATGGATAAATCAATGTCTCTTTTAGGGGGTAATCCTAGTATTTCTTTAAATACACCCCCAAACTCCTTTAGGACTGCATGATCTTCAATATTTGACACCTTATCTCTATATTTCTCTTCCATAAGAGATACAAATATTTGACACCCTTTTTTGTAACACTTCTTCAAATACATTGCTGAGATTTCTCTAATAGTTATTACCCTATAAATTCCCTGAACTATCCTTAGGTTCCCTTCCCCATCTAGGCAAGTAAATGCCTTGTTATGAAAGTCTAATATAGCATGGTGTTGGTCCAACCAATCCATCCCAATTAGACAGACATTGAAATCATCTCATTAATTAGGCAATATGTTTAACTCTTCCCTGGTGTTTAGTCCATTCATGTCCATAGGACATGACTTAACCATCTCATTAACTTTTCTTTTGGCTCTGATAAATAATTGCACCAACCAAGATTTTCCATGCTTGATTCTTTGAAATTGCAATCTTTCATGATCATTGTTGAAGCTTCTTTATGGCTTGAACATGGATGGTCTTCTTGAATATGTATCTTCAATAGTTTTCTTAGATTCTAGTTGACCATGATTCCTTCCTTTGAGTACTTCTGCATAACCCTTTCTATTTTATTCATTCTTCTTTTATAGCAACCTAGAGTGCTTCTCTTCATTCTCTATAACTGATGTGGATGTTTCTGTCTCTTCAACGTTCTTATTGATGTTAACGATTTTACTTCTCAATGTGACAACTTCTTCTTCAAGCTTCACAACCTCTTCTTCTTTCTTCATTATCTGAGACTTCATGACTTCTCCTGTTCTTTTTTCTTCTTCAAGCTGAATTTTTAATGTGATTATTTCTTCTTCAAGTCCTTTCTCTTCTTGAACAAACTCTGCCTCAAGCTGGTTTAGATCATTAATTATTTCCTTAAGATGACCTCTCAATATCTTCTCTCTCATTTATGCTTCTTCCTTCTGTGCTTCTATGTTGGCTTCCAAATACTTGTTTTGATATTCAATATTTTCTTCAATCTTTCTGGTTTTTTCTAGCTGAGTTCTTAAGTTCTTAAGTTCTCGATGACCTGTTGGGATTCTTCAAAAATTTGAACACTTTCCTTTTGTTTCATCAATTATTTATTGAGTGACTTGTTTTCTTCTCTTAGTTTATCTAAATCACTAATCAATTTTCTAGTGATTATGTACTCTTCATCTTCTAAATCTGTTTGACATGGTGAACATAATTCTTCTTGATCTGTAACTGCATCTTCTAAATCTATTTGACATGGTGAACATAATTCTTCTTGATCTGTAACTGCATCTTCTAAATCTGTTTGACATGGTGAACATAATTCTTCTTGATCTGTAACTGCATCTTCTTTGGAATTTTATGAATTTGCGATGGGTGAAGAATATATGTCATGTAACTTATACCAAATTTCTTTGGTTGATAAACATTTACCAACATTTTCTCTTACCGGATTAGGTAATCCTTCCCAGATGAAATACATTGCTATTTTGTTGTTCTTCTTCAATTCCTTCTTGGCTGAAGTCTTTTCCCTTTTTGAACTATCATATCCTATAACAACTTATAGCCAAATATAATTTCCGTTTTCCTGTAAAAATACTTCCATCCTTCTGCTCCACATCTCATACTTAAAACCATTCTGATCATTAAACATTGGTACTCCATTCTCAGAATAATCAATGATCTCCTTCCCATGGTTAAACTATTTCCTGAAGGAACTGACTCTAATACCAATTGTTGGATTACTGAGAGGGGGGTGAATCAATAATAGAGCAATTTAATCCTTTTCCACCATAAAATGAAAGTTTTATATCAATGTAGCATTATCATGCAATAGTTGCAGAGTAAATAAACAATGAACAAATGAGCAATCATACTCACACACAGTACACCAGTGTTTTACGTGGAAACCCAAAGCAGGAGAAAACCACATAATGTTTTTTCGTATATGTCTTTAAGAATTACATTCATTGGAAGCACCAACTTCCTTTTTTTTCCAGCTGCAACTGGAAGGAGGCTCCAACCCCCTAGATTCTTAGGTTAAAACTTGAGGGAATATCCAACTCCCCAAATCTCTAGCTACAACCAGAAGGAGGCTACAACCCCCTATGTTCTTCGGCTACAACCGGAAGGTGGCTACAACCACCTGTCCTTGCCTCGTCTAACCGCCTTGACGTAGAAGTAGAATGATGGAAGAACTTTAACACTATCAATGTGAGATATACTGCTATAAACTTGTACCAATCAACCTATAATCAACCTGTAACAACATGTACCAATAACATGTGCCAACATGTACCATAAACAAATGCATCAACCATGCACGAAACCTGTACAATTACCCTGTCACAATAACTTGTCCAAAAAAATTGTAATCAACCTGTACCATAAGAAAGTGCATCAACCATGCACCAACCTGTACCAAACAACCTGTAATCAACATGCACCATAAACAAGTGCATCAACCATGCACCAACCTATACCTCAACCTGTACCATGAACAAGTGCATCAACCATGCACCAAACCTGTACCAATAACATGTCACAACAACCTGTCCAAACAACCTTATCAACCAAATCAGATCTACTCACCAAGATGAATCACCAATACAACTCTCAAAGATGTGCATCAACCAAGCATAACAAAACAACTCATAATCATCACCAAGATCAATATGTTCTTCTAATAATATACCAATACAAGTATGTTACATCATCCATAAACCATGTGTCAGCAATACTACTAACACGTGCCCCCAACCATGTACCAAGTACATACCAATCATGTATCAACTACTCATCAACTATGACTCATCAATATGTACCAACATCATCAACTATGCACCTCATGTAAGTGCGAACTCATCAACTACTTGTCTCAACCATGTACCTCAACCATACACCAAGTACATATACCAATATAACCATAAAAATTTCTCTAGGAATACATCACACTATCCATAACCAAATACCATAAATCCTTACATCGAGCCATGTGCCACAACCTCACTGTTATGTAGCTTCGAGCTAAACCAACAACTTCAACAACACATCACAACCAAAAGACCAATACCCATATGCCAAATACCAACAACAAAATACCAATTGTATCCCTCAACAAATATGATATATGCAACAATACTGAACATCCAATACCATCTCAAGAGCTAAACCCTAGCTCACAAAACATACCTCAAACAAATGTGTCATATCTCTCATAAATAGACCCCAACCATGTTGCTGCCGCGATTTTTTTGCCCCACTTTTTCTGCCGCGATTTTTCTGTCGTGATTTTTCTTCTGCACTTTTTATGCCATGATTTTTCTACCGCACTTTTTATGCCACGATTTTTCTATCACGCTTTTTCTTCCACACTTTTTATGCCGCACTTTTCCTGCCACGGTTTTTCTCCTGCAATTATACCTTCCCAAATAACCTTTCACAAAAATAGATATTCAATGATATTCAAATGTGATTAAATGAGAGAGCCTTGCCTCTTATTTATACTTTCATGTAGCATCCCACTTTCCTTAGTTTAGGGAGTTCTCCATTAACTTTATTATTTAAATAATTTATTTTTCAAACACTTTGACTTTTGGGGGATTCTAGTTGACTCATGAGGGTTCTCCAACTTCACATGGCCATAACTCTCTAACTGTGAGAATTTATGTGACGTTCCACATACCACCGAAAATGGCATGACATGTACTATCCATCTAGAATAGTCTTACCTGCAAATATATCAAAAATTATACCATTATCCATCAAACAAAATTGGGTCCATTACCCAAACCTTTGTGCTACTAAAATTCACTACCAGACTTTCTTCAAGGGTTGACATCAATGGAAACTAACCCAACTAATCAAAAAAGAATTCAACACTGCGTAGAAGAAAAATCTAGTACTCAGAGCTGCCGACTATCAATTGATTGTAGGACACTTATACAAGATGGGTGCAGACAACATATTGAGAAGATGTGTATTAAAACATGAAAGACCTAGGATTTTAGCAGAGGCCCATGAAGGAATAGCAGGAGGAAATTATGCATGAAAAGATACCACACAGAAGGTATTGTGTGTAGGACTATGGTGGCCGACTGTTCATAGAGATTCAAAGTATTACTGCCAGAGATGTCATGTGTGTTAGAGGGTTGGTAAACCTAATAGATGGGATGAGATGCCCTGAAACCACAAGTAACCTTGCAGGTATTTGACAAATGGGAAATAGATTTTGTGGGACCAATTAACCCACCAACAAAAAGGTAAAGAGCGAGGTATATTATCAGTGCGAAAGAATACTTAACAAGATGGTCAAGAGCGACACCAGTAAAATATTGCAGCGTAGAGACAATAACATACTTCTTGTTTGAGCATGTGATCACTAGATTTGGATGCCCATGTTTTTTGATGAGTGAACAAGGCACTCACTTCATTAAAAACACTATTAAGGTGATGAATGAGGAGTTTGAAGTTTATCATAAAAGAGTACACCATATCATCTTCAAGCAAATGGAATAGTGGAAGCCTTTAATAAGATCCTTGAAAATGCACTGAAAAAGATCTGCAATGTTAATAGGGATGATTGGGACTTGAAGATACCAACAATATTGTGGGAAAATAGGACCACATGTAAAAAATTGATAGGTCAGACACCATTCATATTGGTGTATGGACAAGAAGCAGTGGTGCCATTATATTTTTTGGTGCAAATTTTCAATTGTCTCTGCCAAATTAAAGATTTTTTCCTTTCCTTCTCCATGTCCAATTGAGTTTGCACCTTCATTGCCCAAATGGACATCCATCCCTTCGATATCACCTTATTGGTTGTACGCCCCCTGTGTATCTTCCATCCTTATGCACTCTGTGTTGATCCTGATCCAATCTAGTTGTTGTTAACTCTGCAAAATGTGCAACCAACAAGACTTTGTCAGGCTAATGAATTCAACAATTTCATGAAATTACAAACCTTTCTGGTTCAATAATACATCATAATTATTTCTTTCTTCTTATCATAATAAATCAATTTTATGGGTGAAAATTTATATTCTGCTATTCAATACCTTTCCAACGACTACTCCCTTGCTCAATTCTGAGTCTTGAGCAGAAAGTTATGGATATCTGAAAATAATCTTTTCTATGATGTTGATCCTTGTACAAGTGATCTTCTTCTGGAGCTAAATTAGCTCTTGGAATCATGTTGAATCCTCTCTTTAGGCTTATAGATTTTCTATACTTTCCCTCAATTGAAGGTCCTTACAATTTAGTAATCTGTAGGCTCCTTTTCTAAGCCCTTTTTCTTCCATCAAAATCATTTTCGGGCATTAGGCCCCTTTGTTTCGGCCCCCAATCGCATATGACCATGAGCTATGACCAAGTGCTATATGATAGGCACTTATCTAGAGCTTCGATATTCTAGGGCCCCAAAACTTTGGGATTCATAGGTTTCTCCTTCAACATAATTTACTTCCTCCGAATGTTGAATCAGAGAACCACTGAGAAGGTGCTTCTTCAGAGCTTCAGGGCTGCAAAACTTCGGAACTTCAGGCTTTGGAGGTTCCATCTACACCACACAAACTTTCCTATGAATTTCGAGGTGGCGAACCTACCCCCAAATGGTGCTTCACCTAAGTTTTGGGACTCCGATGCTCCAAATCTTCGGGCTTCGGAGGTTCTTACCACAACCTACACAATTTCTCCCGAATACCAAATTTTGAACTTCCGGGGTCCACTTAGTACTACACACCAAGGGTGTTATGTGTCAATAATATGGTGGTGACACATGGCCCCACCAATGAGTGACACATGTCAAATCACAAATAGTACAAAAAAATCTTGTCAAAAGCACGAATGGGGTTGACATGTGGCAGGTGTAAACTGGGTCCACATCACCTTAGGTGATGTCATCATGCCACATCACATCCGACGCTTCAGAACTTCATAACTCTAGAACATTTCAAACCAACATAATTTATAACTACCGAACAAGTGTTCTTCGGATCTTTGGGAATTCGAGGCTCCAGGACATTGGAACTTCAGGCTTCGGGGGATTTCATTGTCAAACACCACCCTACCCCTGAACTAATGAACGTCAAAATTTTGAACACTTTCTTATCTTCAGACATGTATCCTTGAATATTAACGGTCTGGATTGGTTCCAGACTTCGAGACTTCGGGGAACTCTCCACTCCATGAACCATAACCAAATTTCCTTGGAGTGTTGAACTACTGAACCACTTGGGGATCCAACGAGTCAGAGTCCCAAGGATGATTTAAGGGGATAAATTTCACTCATGGGCTAATTTTTTATGGTTTTTCCAAAAATGATATTTTCTATTTTAAAATTGATTCGCCCAAATTCTATAGCATAAAATTATTTTACCTTAAATATCGCTAAAATTTTACAAAAACTGTATAAAATCCTTAGAAATTTGAATATTTTTACAAAAATATCGCCAAACTTTTATAGTTGGCATATGAAGGATTAGTAAGATTCACCAAGGTTTCTACATTTTAAAATAAATTTCCATTCTTAAAATCATCCCTCCCAAAGACTTGCCTTCCCCCAAACGATCTACGATGTATATCTACTGCGGCACTTCGGAGCTTTGGGGATTTTTCCTCTTTTGTCAAAATCTTAAAATTTGTCAAAGAATTGAATTTTGAAAGACTTGAAGGTTAACCGTTGTGCTCCTTTCCGATATATGACGGTCACAAATGATATGCCTTCTCCCAAACAGATTTGACGGACCAAATATAAAATTTGTGGCCCTAAAACCACGGTTACTATGTTTTATTTCCTTTGTTGGATTTATCGAATTGCTAGACCTCATGAGCTTTCAAACACAGCTAAGGTTTTCTCTCAACGCCCTCTTGGCACTCATGGATGCTTTAAAACTCGAATTTTGTACATTTCTACAACAATTCATTCTGAAATTTTTTCTTCAATTTACACTTATACGACTCATCCAGGCTCAGTGTTGAAAACAAAAGCTATGATACCAATTTGTAACATCCCCGGCCTTCCAGGTCAGGCCATGCTACTCCATAAAACCCTCTTGCCAGGCTCTAAACCCAAATTGTAGCATCCCCATCTTTAGGTTGTTGGCCTATGCCACAAAAAAATTCTTCATTTCTACTGTATATATTTATTCAAATTTAAAACAAAAAGATACATTCTGATAATGCATATATTCATGCAAAATAACAATAATCTTATTCATACAACATACACAGGAAATACTCTTAATTATAAAGACATGTACAAATACATAGTATGCAATTGGACACATAATTGATACTTATATTTTTATATAAGACCATCAATTGTGTGCAAGCCTTCCACGAACCTCTGAGACGTAGACCACACTACTCAAAGTTCTTAGCAGCGGGTCACCCCTGAGCTGGGACTAAACTCCATTCGAGTAAAGGGATTCCTAGCTAGGCTAAGACAATACAAACAATAAGAAGGATTTCATCCCAGGAGCCAACTCAAACTACCGACCTACAACCTCTCATTCCCCACATGCCTATCCCACCCCCAAGAAGTGTACCCCTTCTCTACTCAATAGTCCTTTGGCTACCCCACTTCCTTTCCAGGGCTTCAGTAACAAGCCAGAAAGAAAATCTCAGAGCACTATAACTGCAGTTGGGATCCTTCAGGAATTCAATTCCCCGACAATTCTCTCACCTGGAGAGATTTTCTCACAAGCCAGACAACCTACCTCTTCAATCCCATGGGCCTGACAACCCGCTTCTTCAATCCAATGCTCTAGTCAACCAGGTATCGGCTCAGGTGAATGCAACAATAGAAAACAGATTATGGAATTGGTGGTGGCAGCAAACATGATCAAGCAATGAACAGGTCGTTGCACATACTGGAAAGGTACAGGTGATGGTTAAAATCAAAGTTTGGGTAAGGACCATGTAATGGCAGCGACAACAACCTTCAGATAAGGCATAGTACAGGTTTAGATAAAGTACAGGTGCACTGTGCATAACAAGAAATGTACGAGATAACTGCAAAGTGCGTGTAGGCTCCATGGGTGCATAAATTATGTCGAGGTTCAATGATGGAGATAATGGCTGAGTGTGTGTATCAATGGGGGAAGATGGGAAAACAAACTATTTTCCCCACATATATTTTCATGCACCCCGATTGAGACATGGCTCTCTAGGAGTTCACTTTCTCTCGATTTGTGATTCATTCCCTCTTCCATGAGACCTAGGATACAATAATTATCCTCACCATAGTATTTAGGAAATAATAATATAATATTCTCTTGTAGTTAATCCCTCAAGCTTATCATTTTTCCTAGTATCACAACCCCTCCCTTTCCCTTCATAGTGGAGCTTAGTCCCCCATACTCTTTTATTTTGGTCGATATACCCGCAATGATGTATTAATATTAATGATATGAGTGTTTACATATACAAAAATAGGCTCACTAGCCTTAAGCATCTAGGATCTCTGGCCTAATCATAAAATAAGTGTTGAAGGAAAATATCCCTACGGACAGGTAGATCTCCTCTTGAGAGCTAGACTCTTAACTCTTAAGACAAAAGATGCTTAATGTGGACACTGAATTCCTTTCAGATCTATACAAACTAATGCATGAGGAGGAAGGAGAAAAGAAGTACCTTTTATCGGCGCTTGTCCCTACACGCTCTGAGTTGAGCTCCAATCTTTCACTCCTCAATGAGCCCTGTAGAAAAACAATAGTACAACCACTTCCTACTCTATTGATATTAGCTTGAAATAGATCTATCTATCTGAGACAAGTTCATGTGAGGTTAAACACAAACTAGAAAGAAATAGGCCAAGCGTGTCATATTAATGAGAACAATGACAGAAGTAACTTACAACCGTAGATGCGAATGAGGCATCTTCGTCAAGTCCCCTTTGTCTGACCCTTGCTCAAAATATCCATGATCCAGACGACAACAACTTTACTAATTACTTTCCTCCATTTCACTGTATGTGTCCTATGAGATCATAGGTTTCATTCTTCCAATTCTTCCTCCTTTCCACCATGATAGAGCCTGCTTATATAGGTTCAGAGAGGCCTAACCTCTTGAGGTATATTTAGGGTAAGTTGAGGAATTCCCTCTTTAGATCAGGGATCTTCTCCTAAGATCATGGTTGAACCAGGAATTCGAATGAAACTACCTTCCAAGATTGAAAGATATTCCCCTTATTCTCCTCAACGGACCAACTCCTGCCCAGATTAGACAACGCTCCCTCAAAAGGGGAATCAGGGCGCTATAGCACTCCCTAGTAGGCTCAAGGGGGGCGCCAGTGCTCTAAAAATCCATAGTGCTCCCTCAAAAGGGTTGTTTGGTGTTATAACGCTCCCTAGCACATTATAGGGGAGTGCCAGTGCTCCTAAGAGTGTTATAGAGGAGCGCTCTCTCCCAAAACCTTAGATTGAATGCTTCTTTCAGGTGGAAAGAGATTGTTAACTTCAGTTAGCCATCCCTCTTCCTTCAAGTCAAGTGTTTGAGGAATTTTAAGTGTCTCCTTAGTGTCGTCATCATGGAAATATTCTTTTCTTGACACTTGCAACACTTGTGAGCAACATGCGACACTTGCGACACTTATCAAAGCGAGTAATGTTGATGTGTTACAGATTGCCCCCCAAAGCATGAAGTTAGAAGATGAGAATTAATAACTGAAATGCTTTGTAGACTTTCAAGAAAGGGTATAGATGCAGAGAACCTGACAAAAGCTGCACACAAACATCCAGCAAATATTATGACATGTTTCAAACCCAAGGCATGCATACCTATGCTTGGGTGATCAAGACTTGCAAGATATGGCCACCATAAAATACACTGCGGATCCATAATTGTATTGATAAAAAGGTATAGCCACCGAGGATACAGTGTGGATCTATACTCTGATGACTTGAACTAATCGTAGCCATGAAGAATACACAGTGGATCTATGAGATGACAAGACATAGCCACGACCAATACAAAGTGGATCTACGTAACAGTATATGTGCCATTGTTCAAGAGAAACTCCTTTGCAACCTGGGCAAAGTACATATCAAAGTGATCACTCAACCCAGGGTCTTCTTACCAATCCCGATGTAGTATGAATCTAACCGCGTGAATAGATGTCCTAATGTCGAACATGGCAGAAACCACTTGATTACCGGTCAATGATGTAAATCATTAACAAGCACGAGGGAGAATCACCACTAATGTCAATGATTCCCAAGGTACCCTAGTACATTCCAATGAATGTGAATGGATGAGCTGGAGTCGAACATCCGTGGAATCATCTGATCAGAGGTCAGTGATGTAAACTCACTTTCAGACGTGAGGAGGCCTGCCATTGAGGCATGCAGGTCCCAAAGTACTAACTGGTTTCTAAGCCTAGTTCCTGGATAATGTGTTGAAGTCGACAGGAATAGACTCGTTGAAGGAGGGCCTTGATGTATCCCCCATCAATGACAAAAAACAGACATAGAGATGTGATTGGCAGATCAAATGAACACGGACTGACATGAGTATTGAGACAAGATATTTTTGATGGCTGACTCTCAAGGTGGATACTTCCCTTGAACATTGAGGTACAACAGCAAAAACATGACATGGACCAAAACTTGATGATGCAGTGGATGCTATGACTTATGTCAGGTGACCCAAAGGAGTGAAAGAAACTTAAAGGATTGGCTCAGTGCATAGGTTTGGCAGATTAAAATGCATGCAAAAGACAAAGTGTCGTGTTCAAGGGAGACTCTAAGAATTACTTGGTAATGTTCTCAAGAGACTGCTTGGCTTGCTTCTTTCAAATTTTCCCCCATCTAGATAGACGAGTACCTCTTTTTAATTTAACGATCTCGAGGAGGGTAACACATGCTCGATATAACTCACCTTCATTAAATTCCTCTTCCTTTGTTTTAACGAACTAGAAGAAGTAAGGGTTCAGTCTCGCATGGGTCTGTCAATGTTTATTTTAGCAAGTCCAAAGACAGAAAACTCGAAGGTTTTTCATGATTATAGAGTTTGGGAAAACACTTAAAAGAGAACTCTCTCAGTTCCTTTTTCATACAGTTAGTCTCACGAGGCCGAAAAAGAGATAAACTACCACTCGAAATATGCCCTTTCGAACCTTTTAACAAGTGTGAAAGGAAGCAAGATCACTTGACGATATTTTCATATTTAGAGAGTCTGAAAAGAGTTTAAATATGACTCGAGGGGGTTCCTTTTTTGTGTGTCCATATGGGTCCGAAAAAGAGATAAAATTCTACCCGGTGCGTTCTTATATTCTCGAGCTTGAGAACGAACTAAGACTATGCTCGTAGATGTGACAAGGTAAACAAACAATCATAATTGCTTTGAAACCTGTAGTGTCAAAACTGCAATCCAGAGGTTTAGTGAAGCCATTATATTGTTAAAGAAACCCACAAATGACTATACCTTATAAAAAATGGAAATTTGTAAATAGTAATACAATAAAAATCTTCATTTACCATTTCATTTTGCATAAGGATTTGTAGCAATGGAGATTCTCACTTTGGAGGTGAATCTTGTTTTGCTTGATACCGAAGCTACGGTTGACCATTTTTTTCGCCGTTTGGACCAGGTAGATCTTCATCTCCCCTTCTTTCAATTACATGGTTCAATATTTGTTTTCATAGCAATATTTAAATTAAAAAACGAAGCCCTACGTCACTCCAAGAAAAAATCAAATTGGCCTCTATTGAAAACGATGGGAAAAAGACATTCTTTTGCAAAAACGTTATTAGAGGGTGATAGCATAGATGCCAACACCTTGACACTTGAGTTGATAGGTCGTTTTTGTTGAAGAATCCATAAAAAACTCAAACATATGCCCACACAGCCATTGATGGAATTTTTTTTAATTTTAAATGTTTTATTGTTGCGTATGGATTATTGAGTAATGAAAAGAGGGCATGGTCCTTTTTGAACAGTGTGGGTAATAGATTTCAAGTTTTTAAATTTCTTAAGAAATTGCCGAAAAATTGAATAATGAAATTCTTTGTTTTTTTTTTTGTTTGCAGGTGATTTCGGCAACGACCATGATCGAGTGGAAAGAATGGGAGCATGATCTCGATGATTTGGCTGCTTTGTGGAGTCCTCGTACGTAGGCCGCGTTGAGAGATTGTGGCCTTCTAAAATTCTTCAAGTTGTAGAAGATGAAGAAAGAAATCCTTCTGCTTGAGTACATAATCATCTTGTGGGATGTCGCGGAGCAAGGGTTTTGGATCGGAACACAAATTCTAACCATCGATTTGGAAGATGTATATTTCTTGACTGGCCTCTCGAAAAGAGGGGTTCCTATAGCTTTTTATGGACAGAGGGCGCTTCCTGAGCAAGTGGGTGTGTATCTGGCACGTCACTGTGTCCCAGGAGCAAGAATGGTGGGGGGTAGAATCCCCATCAAAGACATCAGAGAGTTACCCCTTCGGTCCATTTTGTTTGCCATCATGATTGTGACGGGAACCACTAGGGCACATATGGCGTCGAGATCACAGGTAGCTTATGGCGTACAGTGTTTGGAGCTAACACTATTTAACTGGAGCGTAGGGTTTCCTCAGAATGTGAAGGAACAGGTTTCACAATGTAGGATGGGGCAGAAACAGTTTGGATATGGTTCATTCTTGGTCTTATTCTTCTTAGATCACATCCCCTAGATACAGCCTCAGATTGCATTAGCGGTACGACCAATGGAAGAACCACGGATGGAACGATGGACTAGTCTTTCTCCGAGACTAGTGGCAGAGTCAGAGTTTCGTTTCACCGGTGACTTCTTCGCTTGGCTGAGACACCAGTATCTTTGGATAGAAGACTTCCCATATGCCTATGTGGACTTTCACGGGAGCATGTATTTGATTCTACCAGCGGGGGAAGATTGGGATGCGTCAGGTGAGAGACTAAGCAACACCTTTTCTAGTTTTTTGTTTTTAAATTTTTTAACGTATATATATATATATATATATTTTTGGGGGTACGTAGAAGAGTTTTTTGATGGATGTATTGTTTTCAACATGCAGACAAGGGAGCAGTGCACCTGGCTAAGATACCAATACTAGGATGTCGTGGGGGTGCTCAGGTCGCAGCAAATCCAGGAGCACCAGTGATAGGTCTCCGGGAGGTTGAGAGAAACCTTCAAGGCCTCACTATGGGCATTCCTCCTCTACGGAGGAGAGAAGTGCCTTTACATCTACAAAGACACACTGTGGGGGTGCTAGAGAATGTTAATTCTCTACTGAGATGCATAGTGCGCGTAGTGATATGTTACTCTGAGCACAATGCAGTGCAGAGAGATTAGAGTCTCTCTAGTGATTGTATATTTTGTATGACTTGTCAGACGATGTTGTATGGGTGTAAAGACCCAAAATTTTGCTCTTCCAATTACTTTTTTGATGTAATCAAAACATTTTCAGTCACGCTATGTATATATATACAGTTCTGAGTTTTTACAGTGCCAAAAAGTTTGTACATAATGATGCCTTTAATGTGATGTGTTTTAATTTACATGTGATGTACAATTTGTTTTCCTTCATGAAACCTTATCTATGGGTGAGATACCGATCCATGATGTAATTAGCTAACGAATCTGAAACATTGTTGAGTTCTCTTGGAATATATCTGTATTTGATGTAATCAAACATTCGTTCAAGACGACGAACTTGTAGGTGGAGACGTAGCAGGATAGGATTACGAATAGCGTAGTTTCGATTGAGTTGATAGA
The DNA here is from genome assembly GCA_032191745.1 of Picea mariana. Taxonomy (NCBI): domain Eukaryota; kingdom Viridiplantae; phylum Streptophyta; class Pinopsida; order Pinales; family Pinaceae; genus Picea; species Picea mariana. The sequence continues at coordinate 86 of JASDQU010242360.1, read as the reverse complement.
CCACGAGTTGGAAGTCTAGGTTAATGATGATACGAGAGATTCCTAGGGAGGAGGCTTGGGTCAAAAGTTCGATGACAGCATGATAT
>JASDQU010242359.1:88346-100041 GCA_032191745.1 Picea mariana | reverse complement strand
TAAATATAAATCTTTGTTACTACAACTCATTACAGTGAAATGAAGTTATTCAATGGCTTACCAGCCTTGTCTCTGTTCTGTTACACTGCTCTGCCCTGTCTGCATTAGTGTCTTCTACACACCCCTTGCACTTTCTGTTCTTCTCCATTTTATGCTCTCTGCGCCATATCCTTTCAATGCAACATTCCTCTACTGTGCATTTTCTGCTCCTGTGCTCTGCCTCCTTGCACACCCCTTAATTCTCCTACATAGCGACAACCTTTTTCTCTTCTTTGTTCCGCATTCTTATAGTCTCTATTGTCTTTGTGCATGCAATATTCGAAATGCCTCTGCATGCTCACTCCACACCAAATTCCTCCACCTCTCGAGTGTTCTGCGTGATCATCATCGTGACTCTTCAACTTCTCTGGTAGTTCAACCACGCGTTCAACATCACTGGGTGTTATGCTGAGATTCCTCAGCCTCTCTGGCAGTTTGAGACTCTTCGTCTTCTCTATTAAAGTCGAGCTCACCTTATCTATTTCAGTTATAGGCTCCAACCCTCATCCAGCTATCAATTTCCTCCACGAATCATCTTCATTCCACTGGCAGATTCCTTGTAACTCTTCAGCTCCTCTGGAAATCACACAGAAGTCTCTTCGCATCCTTTGGTAGAATCCATCAATGGTTTCTAGCAGTTACACTGTGTCGTGCAACAATATCCCTAAGATATTCTTCAGGTTAATTTGCGCCGTTGGATGAACTTTATTAATCTTGCTCCACTAGCTCCTTCCCCAATGTGACTATGGTCATAACCAAGCGCCTATGCAAAAAGCGTTTTTCGTGAATTCGCGTTTCGTGGATCTGGAGATGTGGCATCTCGACTTTCCAAGTCACGATCCCCGATACCTCATAATGGCTTGGGATCAACGATCCTGATCAGAGCTTGATTCTACGGCTGCGATTGCATCGCAATTTCGCATATCGCGAAATCGACATTCTTGTTGCATTGTTTCTTTGACATCTCCAAGTTGCGATCCCCGAAACTCCGATATGGAGTTAGATCAACGGTCCAGATATGAGATTGATTCTATGGCTATGATTGCATCGCCATATCGCATATCGTGATTTCGGCATTCTTGTTGCCTTGTTTTCCATTCCTCTTGATGTCGCGATCCGCGAAACTCCGATATGGAATTATGTCAACGGTCTAGATCTGATCTCTATTCAACGGCTGCGATTAAATCACGATTTCGCGTATCGCGATTTTGACATCCTTGATGTCTAGTGTTTTTGTCACTTCAAAGTTTCGATCCCTGATACTCCATAAAGAAATTAGATCAACGGTCCAGGTCACTTCTTAACTTAACGGCTGCGATTAAATCACGAATTCGCATATCGCGAAATCATGGTTCCTGATGTCAATAATCTTTGTCATGTCCAACTCTCGATCCCTGATGCCTCTCCATTGACTGGAATCAATGGTCCAGATCAAAGCTTGATCTGACGACTCAGATTGCATCGTGATTTCACATATCGCGAAATCGGGATTCTTGATGTCAATATTCTTTGACATCTCCAACTCTCGATCCCCGAAACTCCGACAGGGTGTCCATCTGCTGACGTGAGTTGGGTCAACGGTCTAGATCACATCTTGATCTGACGGTTCAGGTTCAGTCGAGATTTTTCATATCGAGAAATCAAGATTCCTGTTGTATTGTTTCTTTGACATTTCCGACACGCGATTCTCGAAACTTCGATCAACGGTTTAGATGTGATCTTCATTTGACAGCTCAGATTACGCCGGGTTTTTTCATATCGAGATTACGCTCACTTCTCCTTGCACTTTAAAGAACGTGCATGTTTTCCTCGATCCAACGGTGGTCGGACCCTGCGCTCAGATCTGACACTTGAGATCTATTCTTCTCTTCAACGCCCTCTTCTTGTCTTTCTTCAAATCTGATGGCCCTCATCCTGTCGAGAATTTTGGATGGGATCCAACGATCAGAAATGATTCTCGGGCCTTCAATCATTCGATCTTCCTGGACTTATCTTCTCTTTGTCTGTTGATCATCACTGTTGTACTCAAGCCATCATTACTGCTGTACTTGCCATCAATGACAAGCTTACGCTGCCTGTAAAACATACTAAACATCCTCTGCACTATCTCTTCTGATCTTATCGAGGTTGCTCTGCAGCTTCATCGAGGTTGCTCTACAGCTTCTTCCCAAAATACTTCTGGTGCCCGTCTATTACAGTCTTCCTGTATTCATGCAATCTTCATTGCTGTACTTTCCATCAATGACAAGCATATGCTACTTGTTAAACATTTCCAACAAAGGGTACAGGTCGGCCCCACCTTAATGTGATTGATAATTAATGTAAAAGATAATTAATTTGGTTAATATTAATTATACTATGAGATAGAGAGGTCATCCCTATTGTGCCAATAGACACTTGTATTGACAGGCCAAGTCTAATATAAGTAAAGGTAAATTTCCCATTGAGGAATCATATCTTTTGTGTGAGTTTGGAAATTTCAGCAAGTACATCTACTTGGGAAAAGTGTGCACCTCTCTTGGGCACTAGTCTTCTAGGGTTTGCAAGCACCCTCTTGTGTGCTAGGTTTTCTTGGTGGTGAAGGTATTTTTCTTGAAGAATATAACAAAGGATTTGGATGGGTTTTCTTCCCTTATTGAGAAGGGTTTCCTAGGATACTTCTTGTGTTCTTGTGCATGGTGTTTCTTCTTGTGATCTTGGTTGCTGCAACATTATTGGTTATGGTTAAGTTAAATGATAAAATGAAATGAACTTCATGATTAACCTTGTCTATTGAAAAACCAATAGTTTATGCATGGAATAGGTGACCACATTGTCCATCCACTCCCGAGGCACGGTTTCATAAACTGGACCCCTTAATCCAATTGTTGCATTACTTCAAACCGAGCAAAACACTAGTTCTCGAAATCCATGAGTAAGAAACTTTCGAGGCATGGAACCTAGGAGTGAGGCATTATCTATCTGAAATTATATCCCAATAATCCATCATAGTTGATGGTTCCTCAATCCGAGTCCTGGTTTCCATTTTATGCCCAATTTCAAGTCACATCCCAAACCATTTTAGGGACTCTTGGCCAATTCCTCCTCGGGGCATAAAAATCTAACAGAGAAGCATTTTTGAGTTTCATGAGATGCTGGAAGCTTGTTTAGTTGTGGAATAGGTGACCACATTGTCCATCCACTCCCAACGGATGGTTTCATAAATTGGATCCCTACATCCAAATGTTGCATTGCTCCTTACTGAGCAAAACCCTAGTTCTCAAAATCGATGAAAAAAACAGCTTCTGAGGCATGGGACCCGAGAGTGAGGGGAGTTGTAGTTGAAATCATATGCCAGGAATCCTATAGAGATGACAATTCCTCAATCAGAGTCTCTATTTTTATTATATGCTCAGTTCCAAGTGACATCCCAAATCATTTCAGGGACTCTTGACCAATACCTCCTTGGGGGATAAAAACCTATCAGAGCAACATTTTTGAGTTCCGCAAGATGATACAAGATTTTTTAGGCATGGAATAGGTGACCACATTGTCCATCTTCTCCTGAGGCACGGTTTCATATATTGGACCCCTTAATCCAAATGCTACATTGCTTCAAACTGAGCAAAACACTATTTCTCAAAATCAATGAGTAAAGCAACTTTTGAGGCATGAAACATGGGAGTGATGGGTGTTCTAGCTGAAATCATATCCCATTAATTCATTGGAGTCGACAGTTCCTCAATTTGAGTCTCTATTTTCATTTTATGCCTTGTTGCAAGTCGCATCCCAAACCATTTCAAGGACTCTTGGCCAATTCCTCCTCAGGGCATAAAAACCTAACAAAGCAACATTTTTGAGTTTCGTGAGATGATGAAATCTTGTTTAGGCATGGAATAGTTGAAAATATTGTCCATCCACTCCGAAGGGATGGTTTCATAAATGGACCCCTAAATCCGAATGTTTTGTTGCTTCTTACTGAGCAAAATCCTAGTTTTGAAAATCGATGAAGAAAACAACTTTCGAGGCATGGGACCCATGAGTGAGGGGTGTTTTAGCTGAAATCCTATGCCAAGAATCCAATAGAGATGAAGATTCCTCAATCCAAGTATTAGTTTTTGTTATATACCCAGTTGCAAGGCGTATCCCAAACCATTTCGGGGACTCTTGGCCAATACCTCCTTGGGGGATAAAAACCTAACAGAGCAACATTTTTTAGTTCTGTGAGATGATACAAGCTTGTTTAGGCATGGAATAGGTGACCACATTGTCCATCCACTCCCGACGCATGGTTTCATAAATTGGACCCCTTAATCCAAATGTTGCATTGCTTCAAACTGAGCAAAACACTAGTTCTCGAAATCAATGAGTAAAGTAACTTTCGAGGAATGACACCGGGGAGTGAGGGGTGCTCTAGCTGAAATCCTATCCCAGTAATCCACCGGAGTCGACAGTTCCTAAATATGAGTCTTGATTTTCATTTTATTCTCAGTTGCAAGTCGCATCCTAAACCATTTTAGGGACTCTTGGCCAATTCCTCCTTAGGGCATAAAAACCTAACATAGCAACATTTTTGAGTTTCGTGAGATGATGCAAGCTTGTTTAAGAATGGGCTAGGTGACCACATTGTTCATCCTCTGTCAAGGCATAGTTTCATAAATTGGACTCCTAAATCTAAATGTTGCATTACTTCTTATTGAGCAAAACCCTAGTTCTCAAAATCAATAAAAAAACAACTTTTGAGGCATGGGACCCCGAAGTGAGGGGTGCTCTAGCTAAAATCCCTTTCCAGGAATCTAATGGAGATGTTGGTTCCTCAATCCATGTCTCAGTTTTCATTATATGCCCAGTTGCAAGTTGCATCCCAAACCGTTTCTGGGACTCTTGGCCAATAACTCCTTGGGGGATAAAAACCTAACAGAGCAATATTTTTAAGTCCCATGAGATGCTACAAGCTTGTTTAGGCATGGAATAGGTTATCACATTGTCCATCCATTCTCGAGGAACAGTTTCATAAATTGGACCCGCTGGATTGTTTCTTACTGGGTGAAACCCTAGTTCTCTAAATTGATGAATAAATCAACCTCTAAGGCATGGGACCCATGAGTGAGGGGTGTTGTAGCTGAAATCCTATGCTAGAAATCCAACAGAGAGAAAGATTCCTCAATCCAAGTCTTGATTTTTGTTATATTCCCAGTGACGATTCCCGAGGTTGAGTACCAGATGAGATAAAGTCTTGTCATGAAAGCTGCTTAAATTAATCAAAGTAATTATAAGCATAAACAACAATCATTTAATCCCAATTTAATTAAGAAATCAAACAAATTATGATTTCAACGTGAGTTAACTCATTATGTACATTAGTAAGGCCACAAGGTATATTCGGGAAGAAATAGAAAAAATTAAGCATAGGTCAGAGGTAAAATTGACCAAGATAAAAGGTAAGATAAGGTAAGAGGGGTGTCAAAACGGAGACCCAACATCCCCCCATGCTTAACTCCTTGCATGTCCTCATGCAAAAATGTCAAAACTAGTTCTCAAAAGTTGTAAAACTGAAACTATCTTCCACCCTAGCTGAATATCATTTGTCTGGCTATAGAATATTGAAACCAGAGGCCTCACTCCTAAGCTCCTTCTTAATAACTCTGGTGTACTGGATCAAACACAGAACTTTGTTAAGCTTAGCAGAGGATTCTTCTTGCTCATCCTGTAATCTTCGGTTATATTCTTTCAATTGTGCATTCTCTGCCTTAATGTGCCTATCTAAAACTTGATTCTCTGTAACCTCTTGTTTTAACTTCTTATTCTGTTTTGTAAGTTTCCCAACCTTCAATACCAATTGTTGCTTGCTCAAAGAATTGACAAGATCATATATGGTTTCTTTCTCAGTTACCTCCTCTCGAGTTTCCACCACCTTCCTTAAACCTTTTAAGGTCTCTATTACTAACTCCTCGGTCTCACTAATCATGGCTCCATAGAAACTTTTCTTCTCTAGAGAAGTCGAAATATCAATAGGTTCCTATGGAAAAGAAGGCACATGTGGAATTGTTATCTGTTTAGACATGCTTCTTGTAGTTCTATGTACTGGATGCAAGGCTTCCTCAGATGTACTCACATGAGTGAAAGTTTCTCCAAACAATTTTCTCTTCTTTGTTGTAGGAGCAGATGTAGATATTAGAACTTGTTGTTCCTGAAAAGATTTTGTTTTTACTCTAGAGGACTGAGGTGTAGACTCTGGAGTTTTATTTTTCTGTACCTTCTTTGTTTTTACTCTAGGGGATTGAGGTGTAGGTATGGAAGTTTTCTCTTTCTATACACTCCTCGTTTTAAGCTTAGGGGGTTGAGGTGTAGGTACAAGAGTTGGATCTTTCTACACACTCCTCGTTTTAAGATTCCCCCTACTTCTAATTTTCACTTCAAGAGTCTTCTCCAACTTACTAACCGGCTCTTGAGGCAACTCAATAGTTTCCTCAGGAGCACCATCTGAGACTTCATTTTGACTAGATTTCTTCCTTTTTCACCTCTCACTTCATGGCAATTGAATTTTAGGGATCAAGGCTGGACTTGGTTTCTTAGATTGGGAGGACCTCTTCTTCCTGAATGTAGTAGGATCCTCTGTCATAATGGACTTATCCTTGTCCAACCTATCAACAAGATTGGATGAACTAGGTGCAATAGTAGCCCCTTCACTTCCTAGATTCTTCTCTTTGCTATTCCTATCCCTTGGTTTTCTGCCTGACTCCTCACTACATGCATCTATTTCATGTTCTTCTACAGATTTGGAAACTCCATCTTGAGAAAAGTTTTGTTGAAGGATTTGTTTCCAACTGCTCCCTTGTTTTCTCAATGCATGGACAACCAATAACTTCATTAACCCATGGTGGTAGAGACTAGTTTCAAGTTTCTTAGATTCCAATTTAACTCCTCTCACCATTTTGTTTAGACTCATCCAAAGGAAGTAGGTAAAGTCAACAAAAGCTTTAAAATGATATAACAAAGTCACAACATACCTTCCTTCACAGGTGAGAAACCTTTGCAGGCTGATGAGTATTGTCTTGTACTCCTCCTTAATATAGCTCCGAGAAATTCCTTTTGTCCGATTGAGATCCTGATGTTCCAGATTTAGAAATTTCTGACAAAGCCTTCTGTCGACGATAACCTCTTTAAAATATTTCTCTCCAGAGGAAGGAAATCCTGTAGCTTCACCTATGGTGGCCTTTGTTATCGTCAATTTCAATTCCCCAAACTGAACACTTTCACCGTCACAAGTCTGAGAAAAGGCACAAGATACCCCCTCATGATGGCCTTTCAATTTTTCTAAGAACGTGACCCAACATGTCTTCTCAAATTTCTCCCTACAAGCTTGGTATTCCTACATCTCCCTATATAATTGGAACATTGGTTCGTGTCTATCAACCCCCATGCTGAATTAAAAGAAATCTCACAACGTATGAGGCAACAAAATGTAGGATGAGGGTTTAATACCGGAAAAAAGAAGCACACAATAGAGTGCCAAAAACAAACAGAGTATGAAAACACGATGAGGGGATAGAGAAACAATACGAATAGAGATAATATAGTAAAAATGGGTAAATAACACTCATCTGGATGGCGAAGCCACCTAGATGAGTGTTTATAAATAAGAATTTGGATTACAACGGTCAAATCAAATATAATGATGGTGAGAGTAAGGGTAAGTCGTATCCATAATAACCTGGAAGATCACATCAGGAATTTTGTTATAGCATGTTCACGATGGTGTTGGGAAATGATTACAAGATATATGGTTGATGTTACTGAAGTTCACTGTTATGAAACCGTTGACATCATCGTGATCAGAAGATAATCGCGCATTATAACATAGTTTACGTCAATTATTAACTCGGTATAATGTTGGATAATAGCACGATTTTATTTCTCCATCATATGAACGAGAGTCTTTGACAAGAGTGTTTGAGAACGGAATTGGTCCTGTTAGTAGTATAATTACTACGTTCCTCTAAACATATTACAACCAACCCATCAAAATCTTTGAGTGCATGTAAATGATTTCTTGAGCAGGAAATATACACAAGGACTTGCAGAAGTTCATGGTAGGGGACTTGTAATAATTGATGTAATGCAAACACATGAGAGTAACCACACATCTAGTACACAATTAGCACGATTCTTAGTAAACAGAATAAATAGTGAGCTTATACCTCTTATTACCTAAAACATTTGTATCAAGCAGGAAAATTATCGAGTATAGGATAAGAGATACCATGCTTCATTATCAATACCGGACCATAACTTAGTATTGAACCACTTCTTAAAAAAATTGTTGTAGTACCAGACCAACACATGACTTATTCCACAATACTGGGTGAACACAGAGGCGAATATTGTTGCAATACCACACCTACACCACATTCTTTTTCTGATTTTGATCTCACCCATGGTTCATGTAACCTTGATTGCAAGTGGATGCAAAGGCATGGTATGGAAAGACATGGCATAGAAAGACATACCATACCATAGCAAGACATGGCATAGAAATGCATACCATACCATAGCAAGGCATGACATAGAAAGGCATACCATACCATAGCAAGGAATGTCATGGCATGACAAGGCAAGGCATACCATACCATACCAAGCCAAGGCAAGACATACCATACCATTTCATGCCATGGAATGGCAATGAAAACCAAGGCATGGAATGACAAGGAAATCCAAGGCATGGCATGGCAAGGCAACACAAGACAAGGCATGTCATGGAATGGCAGGGCAAGGAAAGGCATGGCATGAAAAGGAACAATATGGAAAGGCAATGCACGATATGGAAAGGCATGACATGGCAAGTCATGGAATGGAAATGCATGGCAATGCATGGTATGGAAAGGCATGGTATGGCATGGCAAGGCAAGTCATGGCAAGGCATGGTATGGAAAGACAAGGCATGGTATGGAAAGCCATGGCATGGAAAGACATACCATACCATAACAAGGCATGGCATGACATGGAAAAGAATGGTATGGCATGGTATGGAAAGGCATGGTATGGCATGGCAAGGCAAGTCATGGCAAGGCATGGTATGGAAAGACAAGGCATGGCAAGTGAATGCAAGACATGGAATTACAAGGCATGGTATGGAAAGGCATGGCATGGAAATAGATACCATACCATATCAAGGCATGGCATGTCAAGGAAATGCATGCAAAGGAATGGCATGACAAGGCAAGGCAAGGTAAGCCAATGCAAGTCATGGCATGACAAGACATGAAAAGGCAAGGCATGACAAGGCAAAGCATGATATGGAAAGGAATGGTATGGAAATACAAGGCATGGCAAGTGAATGCAAGGCATGGTATGGAGAAGCATGACATGGAAAGGCATACCATATGATAGCAAGGCATGGAATGACATGGAAATGAAAGGCATGCCATGGCATGGAAAGAAAAGGAATGGAAAGGCATGGTATGCAAAGACAAGGCATGGAATGGCAAGGCAAGGCAATGCATGGCATGGCAAGGCAAGACAATTGAAGGTATGGCATGGAAAAACATGCAAAGGAAAGACATGACATGGTATGGAATGACATGATATGGAAAGTCATGGTATGGAAAGACAAGGCATGGTAAGTGAATGCAAGGCATGGTATGGAGAGGCATGGAAAGACAAGGCATGGGATGGCATGTCATGGCAAGGAAGGGCATGGAAAGGAAAAGCATGCAAAGGCAAGGCATGGCATGGAAATGAAAGGAAATGCATGGCATGACAAGGGAAGGAAATGCATGGCATGACAAGGCAAGGCATGGCATGGTAAGTCATGACATGGCATGGCATGGAAAGACAAGGCATGGAAAGGAAAGGCATGGCATGGCATGGCATGGTAAGGAAAGGAAATGCATGGCAAGGCAAGGCAATACAGGGCATGGCATGGAAATGCATGGCATGACAAGGCAAGGCAAGACATGGAATGGCAAGGCATGACATAACATGGCATGGCATGGCAAGGCAATACACCTTGACACCTTTTATAACATTTTTGCCATAATTTTCAACCCTTTAGGGCTTGATGTATTGAATTTTTTCTTTGGAATGATTGACATTTGGATGTGGTCTAGTTGAATGAGTATCGAGAGAATCTTGATAATTACCTATAAACTAATTAATTCTCAAAGGACCTTTGAAGAATATTACAGTGCCAAAATGTCCTAGAAAAATATTCATTTGTGAAATATAAAAGAAGAAGAAATATAGACTAGTTAACCTTCAAAGGATTTTATAGGAAAACGTAATCATATATAGCACAAAATGGAGAGGGTTGGCACTTATGATTATGTAATAGAATTTACAGTTGATAGTTAAAATCTATAACAATTTTTTTTATGATCTTTACTAACGTTTATTGGAATTGTTGCATGTTTTACATCATTGGAATGACATCTTATTTGTAACTTATTTGAAAATTTATTATGGTATGTGCACTTTGATATGATTTAATATGATTATGGTTTTGTTTTATATGTTATAATATTAGAAATATAACACAAAAATTAAATATTGCATGAAATAAATAATAACTTTTCATTTTGAAAGTTCTTTTTTGCAGAGCACGGGTCTTCCAGAAGATCCAGTTGATCCTCAGGAGATAGATCCAGATTATAATGGGTTTGATACATAAATGGGAGATGATGGTGAGGCAGATGCATAAGACATCGAGAATGATGACGATGATGACCACATTGATGATGATCAAGATAATGATGATGATGAGAATGACCTAGTTGTTGGTAGTATCCAGTGACATTGATTATGTAGACTCCATCATGGATCATTGTTGATATATCGTTATGCTGCCTCTTTTCATGTTTACTATCATATGTATCATTTTCACCTGAAATACCATATTATTGAGTTGTATCATTTTGACATGTATCATTTTGACTTATATAATTTGGAAATGTATCATCTTGACTTGTATCATTTTGACATGTATAATTTTGAGTTACATCATTTATCATTTTGACTTATATCATTTGGACATATATCATTTTGACTTATGTCGATTGTTGGTCATGTATCATTCTGACTTGTTATTGATCTACTGACATATTTGAATTTCACTTGTTGTAGTTATATATGATGATGATCTTATCAGTATTAAAGATATAAGTTGTTGGACATGATACTTATCTAATATTGGTATATTTGACTAGTTGTAATTATAGATCATGATCATGTTATAATAATTATCTTGTTATTTTATAAATATTGTATGTTGTAGATTTTATTTAGATGGAGATTTAATAAGTATAATGATGTTGTGATGAACTTCTAGGATATTTGAAATTTATGTGGGGGACCTTCAAGGGGATGGAGCTCTGCGGTAACCCTAACTGTAGGTAATCTCAGCTTTGCAGTTTTACTAGGTTCTAAGGGTAGTGACAATGTTTTCTTGTGGTAACTGGTGGACAATGCAACCATTTTTCTCTCTCCATAGTCCTCTCTCTAGTCTTGGGGGTCAGGGATCGTGGAGGATTTGGTCAACTACGAGTATGATCAACCGGATGGAAAACTCATATGGAATTTTCCAGTTGGCTTGCTCTCTGACACTGGCTCTTCATTTTTGTCACCTCTTGTCGGAGGCTCTCTCGCTGGACCAATTTTGTGACTCTCCCCCGGGTCCACA
>JASDQU010242359.1:36901-57411 GCA_032191745.1 Picea mariana | reverse complement strand
AGAAAGGGAAAGGAGAACAAATCCCATGATGCATGTGGGATAAACCATGTTTACAATATAAAGAATTATTGAATAATAACATGACAAAATGACATAACTATGTAATCTAAAACCACTAAGCAATCATTCAGAGATTCTAACAATAATATCTATTATAATTTATATTTCATATAATAATTATATACAAAATTTAATATTATAATATAATATTAACAAGTTATATATTTTTATTTTAACTTTAATTATTAAAATTATATTTTATACAATAATTAAAAAAAAAAATGAAATATTATAATATAATATTAAAAATAATATTAATTTAAATATATTTTTTAATAAATTAAAAAAATATTATATTAACTTTTATTATTAAGTAATCATGTATGAATAACTTTGTTTGTATTAATATATGATAGATAATATTTCAAGATATTCCTATGTGTAAACAATTACTAACAACAATCAATAATAATAATAATGTGTCTATATGAATCAATAGATATTAATAACGTTTTATTATTATATAAAATATGCTAAATATATGTCTATCAACATATGTAAATATATTAATAATATAATTGTTATTAATTTATTAAAAATTATTTCTAATAATAATAATGTATTTATATGAATCAATAGATATATTTAATACATTAATAATGTTTTATTATTATATAAAATATGTTAAATATATATCTATCAACATATGTAAATATATTAATAATATAATTGTTATTAGTTTATTAAAAATTGTTTCTATATTTTGTACTACACCATACATGGGTTCTACACACTTTTGTGTGAGTATAATTATGGAACATTATTTCAAATAGCTATTAAAAAAGTATGAACTTGTTATTTGGGTGTTCTATATGGTAATAGCAATGGTGAACCAGATACTACTTTCACCAAAAAGAGTATTGAAATGCATACATGTTTTTTTAATAAGTGATGCAATATTCTTTTGTATGTATTGTAAAGTATATTAGTATTGAAATGTTTAATCATACGAACATTTTTAAGTCTTATTGTGAGAAAATGATTAAATAATAAGATAAAATAGTTAATCTCAAAATATGTCATTAATATGTGTTTTTATTATTATTATTAATATATGTTTTTCAGTAAAAGTTTTTTTAAATTATATTAATAGATAATACGTATAAGCTTTAATATAAAAAGTGGGTTGTCTAAACAACTCCACAAGCAAGTGTAAGAGAACAACTCAAGGTTCGCTAATGTGAAAACAGTCCATGATAATCAAAAAAATAAAATAAGAGAAAAACTCAAGGTTGGCTAATGTGAAAACACTCTATAATAATTAAAAAATAAAAAAGAGTTGGCTTAGGCCAAAACACCTTGGATAACAATGTCACATACATAAACACAAGTTAGAAAAAAAAGCATTAATTGAAAACTATACTAGTCACTAGAAAGTAGTGATCATGATAATCTAAGGCCTTTCCCCAACCTAAAACTAAAGGATTGACATCAAGAGGAACAATGGGTTCCCACCCATTAGTAGGGGGAGTAGGGAGATCTAGAGGCTTGGGCCCCTATGAGATTGTCAAATCTAAGGTGGGGAATTACTTGTTCACCTATAGAGAATCAGGTGGTATTTTACTCCACTCTCTATATTACCTCTCATGAACATGTTGACTTGTATGGTGGCAGGGTTAACTGAGAGTCAATCCATCTAACCTAAGAGACTTAAAGCGTGTTAAGCTAGGTTATGAAGGATGTAAATGTGGATGGAGAAGCAATCCAAGAGAGTACACAAATAGAGGGTTTTAATGGTTCTATGCTCATATTGTAGCGAGGGTTTTAATGGTTCTATGCTCATATTGTAGCGAGGGCCATGGCAATAGTGAAAAGTCACTAAAAATACTCAATTTGTAACTAGACTTTTTAATACTATACCTCAATTTGCATAATCAAATTAACATGAATTAGAGCTACATCCTACCATAAAAATTAGTAAAATAATATAACATTTTAAATGAAATTTTATTGTATTATTTCTAAATCCAAATATAACTTCAATTCCCATAAATATCCAAATAACCTAAAACTATACAATCGACGAAAGTACTAATTTTTCAATCAATGCATTTAATTTTGAATACCATTTTCATATTATAGTTTCAACTACAAATTTTTGAGTTGGGAGAGGATTTATTATATGTTTTTATTAAAAATGAAGTGGATATTTATTATATGTTTTTATTAAAAATGAAGTGGATAAAAGTTATGACTATAATTTGTTATACCAATGGATCATTAATTAATTTATAAGTTAAAGGTTATTAATAATATGTATAAAGGTTATTAATAATATGTATATGCTTTTCCATTGGAAAAAATGTAACTTTTAACTTTTAATTATATGTACATATAATTATATGTACATATTAGAATTGAAGAATATCGTGAAATCAAATGGTAGCGTGATCAACTTTGACATGAGATGAAACTTTAATTAATATGTTTTTTTTTTGTAAGTGAGTGTGAAATCTTGTATTACTAAAAGAAGTTATGATACAAAAAAGGTAAGGGGAATCTCTTGATTTGTCAAAAAGGAAACTAGATAAGGGATCTTGTAGTTGCGTTGTCCGAGATAGCAGGGGGAGGGCTGGGACGCTACCATGGGAAACCGACCCAGTCCTCCATAAATCAGTTTGAAGACGAAACCATAACATATACAAAAAACATAACCANTATTAATAATATGTATATGCTTTTCCATTGGAAAACAAATGTAACTTTTAACTTTTAATTATATGTAAATATTAGAATTGAAGAATATCGTGAAACCAAATGGTAGCGTGATCAACTTTGACATGAGAGTTGATTTTGTTATGTTCAAGTTAGTGAGACTTGGATGAAAAACACAAGAATCCTATTGGAAAAGAACGGGGCATAACTGCTATGCTTTGCAACGATATTTTCAACCAGAGAGTCGAGGATGGAGGAACCAGAGCTGAGGCGATATTTGAATTTTCTCTGCAGGGAGGTTTGGAAAGATTGAATTTGAATCATGTGCTGTTCATTTTCTCCCGGCGGAACTCGGCCATACTACCTTCAGATAGGTTCATCATCTTTCCATTGAAGCTCTAGCGGAAACTCGGCCATACTGCTTTCCAGATAGGTACATTAACTTTCCGTTGAACTCCAACGGAACCAGAAGAACTCTACTAGCGGAACCAAGAAGACTCTTTTGACTCGGGTCAATACAAAAGAGTTTGGCGCCCAAGACAGGAGTAACTTTGAGTGGAACCACTTGCACCTTTGACGACTCCATATACTCATTACGTCGGTCTGGACTACTCAGTAGCCTCGAACGATGACCTCTACACTTCACAAGCTCTACAGTCTTGGTAGACCTTTTCTCTGCTCAGTTTTTGCTTGCACGGTTTATTCTGCTTTTTCTAGCCAAAGTTCTGAGAGAGAGTGGGGGATTCCTCGGAGGGCGATTTTAGCGCCCACAACGATTTTTGAACTTGAAATTGGTTATGGTGCCCATATTCGGATGAATCTGGAACATAGGTCCTTGATCAGGGGGCCTACATGATCCCTCCGTCGGCAGTGAACATTTGTTAAGTGGGTATCCCTCTTTTCAGATTTGTCTAGCCTGCTCACTACATTTTGGCGCCTCTTGGTTGGTTTCTTCTATCTCTGCAAGGGTTTTCCTCTTTTTGCTCGCTAGTTTGTCTTACTCTCACTTGTCCGTCTGTATTTCCGGCTTCGAACTACGGGCTTCTCTACTTGATGACTACCAGTCATTTTCCCTGCCTCCCTGACTTGCGCGGTGTGATTGTTAGTACTCATTTTCCTTCCCCTTCCGCTTTCCCTGTGACTCGCCGGAAAGGACGGGAGACACCCCACTGAGTGAGCCTTTTCTGTCCCCGTCTCTCGCCCATTTTCGTTGGATTCTCTTTTGTAGCTGCACATGGAGTCAAAGGAGCCTTTTACATTTGTGGAGAGCCCGGGAGACCCTTGGGACCACCCTGATATTCTGGCCTCGATAGACGACCTCTGCACAAAACATTTCTGTTTAAATAAGACTGCTGGCGTGCCTCCACTATTGCATTCCAACCACACTCTACATCACTGACTCTGCCATCGGCCGCTGTTTTGAATGATGTTCCATCACTGCCCCATTTGGAAGAGGCATAGCCTATCTCTCCACAAACTAGTTTAAAACAGTTTGGTACAAGTTACCGGAGGTGCCTTACACTCCAGGATATAAGTCTTTGGAGGAATCACCCACTTATAAGAAACCTGTCTCACATAAACATCCTCAAAAGGTTTGGAAGCCTAAGCGAAGACATCCCAAGCTAGTACTTGGAATGGATATCGGTCTTCCAGAAGCCTGCAACTTAGCCCTGTGTGCTTTATTTGGTCGTTTTGCCTATAAACAATATTGTAAGTAGAAGCTAGAGGACTGGATGGACACCACCTGGAAACCAATTCTTGGATACCTTCCCAAGTTTCATCTGCTACAACATGGATGGCTAGGCTTTATTTTTAAGACTCCAGAAGACTCTTCATTGATCCTAGGAGGCTTTTGGCCCATCGACGGGGGAAGTCTCATGCTAAAACATTGGAGACTCGGTTTTAACCCTGCCTCGGAATTTTTTAGCCATAGGCATCTCTGGGTGCTCCTTCCAGGTCTCCCACTCCATCTATGGAATCTGAAAGCTCTTGAACAAATTGGCGCTTCCTTAGGACGTTTTCTCAAAGTGGACTCAAACTTTCTAGAGGCAGAGGACAGAAGATTAGTGAGGATTTATGTTGAAATAGACATACAGGCTGGAATTTCTGAAGTCTCGGAGATAGACTGGCGCAGTCAACTGCACTCACAGAGATTGGACTACCTTGGCATTCCATTCCGTTGCTCATTCTGCCGTAGAACTGGACAATTGCGAAGAGATTGCTCCAAGTTCCCTCCTCCTGAGGCGAACTTGGATTCAGCTGAAGAGGCAAATTTTAATGGCTACATCTCGTCACCAAATCAGCCAGCAGAGTCTTCTTACTATCAAAGAGATGGCACTACTTCGGATGATTCTATAGTGGGTAATATACAAAAACTCTGCCCATCTCCCTACAGTACATTCTTGGCCTCGGACAGGCTTTTCATATCTGAACATGTTGACTCCATTCTGCCTCCTGAGACCTCGACCTTTCCTGGACATCCTGTTGATCCTCTCTTACCTACTTCTACCCTGCCATCTGCTTCCGTTCCTTCTCCACCTGATACCGTTCCCATCACTACTCATCCCTTAATACATCCCTCAAGGCTATCTGAGACTGACCCTTTCTCTGCATCAGAGGGCACCCAAAGTCCTAACTCTATCGCTGGCTACACCGAACCTTCCCAATCGGAAACTCAATTGGATGCCTTGATTTGAGATTCTTCCCTTGTGACCTCTCTTCCTTTTGAGTCTATCCCTCTTCATACCTATCATGGAAAAACTCTTGTTCCTTCCATAGATAGTCTCTCTGCTAGACCCTCTTCCTCAAGACACAATCCTGCTACAGAGATGGATCCGACTTGGTCAAGAGGAGTTGGCCTGGAGCTCTCACATTTAAAAACACGCAGTGCTCGAAAAAAGACATTGACTGGTTCGACTTTAGTGGATTCTTCCATCCCTATTCCATCACAAGGGGCGCTTAGAGATATAAAATCCCTTGCAAGAGGGAAATCATGATCTTGCTATCCCTCAACATCAGAGGGGTCGGAGGACCCCTGAAACAAGCCTCCATGTGAAGACTCATTGAACAGACACAACCGTCAATCATTTTCCTTCAAGAAACTCTTGTTGCTGCTTCAGTGGCCAGAGATTTCATGCATCTCCTTCGCCCGAGCTGACTGTCTTGTGCGGCTAGTTCAGTTGGAACTTCAGGAGGCCTGCTGGCCACTTGGGATCCCACATTTTTCAATCTCTCCCCGATGCTCAGTCCTGGAGGAATCTTGCTTTCCGGGACTAGCCTCGAACCGGACAGACCTATCAACTTGCTCAATGTATATGGCCCAAGCGTGGATCGCAAAGACTTCTGGCAGCGGCTAGATGATCCGGGCTTACTGGCGGCTGAAAACCTCATTCTCGTCGGTGACCTTAATTTAATTACTAGTCCTTTTGAAAGGTGGGGTGACAAGGCATCGAATGACCCTCTATCAAGCTTCTTCCAACAGTTATTCTACAAAAATGCTTTGATTGACATAAAACCGCCAGAGCTCCTGCCGACCTGGAGGAACGGAAGACAAGGGACTGCAAGTATTTCCAAAAGACTCGATCGTTTCCTGGTAGCTGAGAGTCTTCTTATACCTTCCTACAGTAGCCGTGCTTGGGTGAATCTACCCTTCCTATCAGATCATACGCCGATCTGTTTTCAAATTGGGGAAGGCCGTGGGGGTGTGGGTCATCCCTTCAAATTTAATGCTCTTTGGCTGAAGGAAACTTCCTTTATAAATCTGGTTTACACAGTTTGGACGGACAACGCTCACACCATACCTGGAGACGCCCAAGGAAATTTGTACAGAAAACTCTATAGATTAAAATTAAACACTATTCAATGGCTAAAGGATAAAAAAGACATGGAGCAAGCCGAGCTCAATAACATTGAACTCGAACTGGAGATTCTTCTAAAACAAAATCTCCAGATATCTAGCAGCGAGGAGCTGGATCACAAGATTCGTTGTCTAGAGGATGCTCGTAACAAACATATCCGAGATGAGGAGGAGAGATGGCGTGTAAAAAGCAGGATGTTGTGGTTGGCTGGAGGAGACAAAAATACAAGCTTTTTTCATCGAGCAGCTTGCTACCGCAGATCAAAAAAGAATCTCTGGGAGATCGAAGAGGATAACGGAGCTGTGCACCACTCACAGGCAGAGATCAAGTCGGCGGCCTTCACACACTTTAAAACTTTTTACCAAGCACATCCATCTCCTTCTTTGGCAGCGCAAGCAGCAATAGACAACCTCTTCCCAAGGATGGTATCACAAGAGGAGGCTCTATTGATACAATCCCCCTATACTAAGGAGGAACTATTTGAGGTTATTAAAAGTTTTAAGAGGGAGAAAAGCCCAGGACCCGATGGCTGGTCGGTAGAAATTTTCCTACATTTTTTCGACCTTATGGGCCAGGACATTCTTGATGTGGTTGAAGGCTCGAGAAGAAGAGGGAAAGTAAGTCCCCAACTGATTAAAATATTTGTTGTTTTGATTCCAAAAGTAATTTTTCCCAGGCATTTCAAAGATTTCTGCCCTATATCGCTTTGCAACCTTTGTTACAAAATTATCTCTAAACTCATTGCCGGAAGACTTCGACCTCATCTCTCTCGGGCTCTTTCTGAAGAACAACTTGGCTTCCTCAAAGGAAGACAGATTCTTGATGCGGTTGGAGTTGCACAAGAGTGCATCCATAGCATTAATACAAAAAAACTGAAAGCCATTCTCCTAAAGCTGGACCTTAAAAAAGCATTTGATTGTATAAATTGGAATTTTCTGCATCTCATTCTTATCCAGAGCGGTTTCGGCACTATTACAACAAATTGGATAATGGGCTGTATCTCCTCGACAACCCTGGCTATTCTGATTAATGGTGAAGCTACAAAGGCTTTTCATTGCGAGAGAGGACTCCGGCAGGGATGCTCACTCTCCCCTCTTCTTTTCATCTTGATCCTTGAAGGTCTCAACATCTTACTCAAAAACAAACAAGTAGAGGGACTCTTGAAACGAGTAAAAGTGGCAGGACTAACATATATTCTACATATCCTTTTTTCTGATGACGTGCTGATCTTGACAAATGCAAATTTTGTCGAATGGTCCATCATACATTCGATTCTTTGTTCTTTTTGTGATGTTTTAGGTTTAGAACTCAATGCCACTAAATCCATCTTCTTGCATTCGAATGCGCAGGACTCCTTGAAAATTGAATTAAAAGAGCTATTTGGAATTGGTTTCCTCGCACTTGAGGAGGGCTTTTCCTACTTAGGATACTTCTTAAAATCCTCCAGATACTCAAAAAAAGATTGGACTTGGCTCATAAACATTTTTGAAGGCAGAATTCTCAATTGGAAGCACATATTTCTCTCTATGGGGGGGAGATATATTATGATAAAAGCGGTGCTGGAAAGCCTCTCGGTCTATTGGATGGCTTTAGCCGACATCCTAGCCTCCGTTTTGACGAAGCTTCGTCAACTCATTTTTTCTTTCCTCTGGACTGGCAGTAAGAAGAACAAAAGCTTTCACCTCAACAAATGGGAGGATCTTTCTAAACCGAAGTTGATGGGAGGCTGGGGCCTCAAAAACCTTCCTCTCTTCCACAAGGCACTTTCGACTAACACATTTGGGATATTATTAACAAAACCAGGACTTTGGAGTAATGTAATCAAAGAAAAGTATCTCCACCATCTTTCGGTCCATATTTGGATCAAATTCACAGAGGTTAGTCCCATAAAAGGCTCACAGTCTTGGAATAATTTATCTTCCACTCTTCCGATCATTTTAAATTGGCTTTCGTGGAATCCTGGAAATGGTCTTTTGATCGAAGTTGGCAGTGACTGCATTCTGGGATTAGGCAGGAAAGCTATCCTTTCACCTCCTCTTCGTTCTCACCTCCAAGATAAGAATCTTCTTTACCTACACCAATTCTATCGCCCGTCCAAAGGAGGGACACTTGGCGACTCTTGGCTGAGCGGATCGGAGCTACAGTTGGATTTGGACCTCAAGGTCGAATGGGATGATTTCACACAAATTCTCAAAGAATCCGGCGTGAGATTGCAATCAAAATCAGACTCCCTCATTTGGACGGGGGGAGACCGATCAGGTCAACTATCTGCAAAAAATGTTTACCAAGCCTTGGCCGCCCTTACATGGAAACCTTTATCTTCCAACTGGAGACAAAGGATTTGGAGGGATATTTGTCCATTAAAACTCAAGCTGTTCGCTTGGCTCCTGCTGGAAAATAAACTTTTGTTTTGGGACAATTTAGAAGCGCGCGGCTGGGAGGGCCCGAATCGCTGTTCTCTTTGCAATCATGACAGCGAATCAACTCTGCATGTATTTATCCTTTTCCCTTTCACCCGAGCGATCTAGGCGTATATCTCATCCGCTCTAAATTTCTCCTCGCTTTGGACGAGTAACAGTGTGCAAGACTGCTTCCAAAACTGGTTCCTTAACAACAACGCGCAGTCTATGCTTCCGATCCACCTGTGATGGCAAGTCTGGCTGTTCAGAAACACAACAATTTTCAATGATAAGAAGCCTTCTTTTCTCTATGCTTCTTCCCTCATTCTGGCAGAGGCAAACAAAGTTGACAAGCCTTCACAGGTCAAGCCTCTGGATCGACATCCTTTTACAATTCCTTTCGACAGGGCGGTGCCCTGGTTCGACGGGGCCTCACAACAAGGGGGTGCGCTTTGTGGAGCTGGGGGGAAAATAGCTTTAAACCCCCACACCTGCATTCGCTGGACATTGAACTGCGGTCAAGAATCTAACACAAAGGTAGATCTTTTAGGAGCTTGGACTTCTCTAGTTCTGGCCAGCCGTCACACCGATGTCTTGTTACTCCTTGGTGACTCTAAGATTACCATCAATTGGTTGAACAGACTTGCTGACTTCAGGGTGGCAACCCTTAATTGCTGGAAAGATAGGACCAAAGATGCTTCTCAACTTTTCAGAAAGCTCACCTTTTAGCATATTTTCAGAGAGGAAAACAGCGAGGCAGACTCCCTCTCTAAAAAAGCATTGCTCCTCCCTCTGAGCCAAATTTGTTTTTCAATTTGGGAGGACGGAAACGAAGGACCTGCCTACAGGATCATGCTTTGATTAGGCATCTTCCTATCAGTTCGATTGAGCATAGTTGATTATTTGCCTTGAATGTCGGGCCATTGTTGGATGGATTCAAATATATAGCAGATTCTCCTTGTTTC
Source organism: Picea mariana (assembly GCA_032191745.1). Taxonomy (NCBI): domain Eukaryota; kingdom Viridiplantae; phylum Streptophyta; class Pinopsida; order Pinales; family Pinaceae; genus Picea; species Picea mariana. The sequence continues at coordinate 47,475 of JASDQU010242359.1, read as the reverse complement.
GCTTCGGTTCGAGCAATCGACACTTGTAAACTTTGATATCCTTTTGAATATAAAGAGCATTTTTCTCGTGGAAAAAAAACTTTGACATGAGATGAAACTTTAATTAATATGTTTTTTTTTTTTTTTTGTAAGTGAGTGTGAAATCTTGTATTACTAAAAGAAGCTATGATAAATAAAAGGTAAGGGGAATCTCTTGATTTGTCAAAAAGGAAACTAGATTAGGGATCTCGTGGTTGCGTTGTCCGAGATAATAGAGGGAGGGCTGGGATGCTACCATGGGAAATCGACCCAGTCCTCCATAAATCAGTTTGAAGACGAAACCATAACATATACAAAAAACATAACCAAAAAACAGGGGTAGCTCCTATACTGAAAACACCTTGACCTGGGGCTGAACCTGCCCTAGTCAAGGATGATGGGATGTCTTGCGTCACCATCCTTTCTTGCCTCATTCTCCTTCCTCTGATCCACCGTGCACATCTTCCTGATACAGGCAGGTGTTCCACTCTAGTTTGTTGGAGTGATTTCCATGTGGTGGACATAGCATAAGGAAAGGTGGAATGAACTTGCCATTTGTTCCATTTTATCATTTTGGCTCCTCTAGTCCTCATCTAGTCTTTTTGCGCTGGCCTCCACATTGCTAAGGCGATTGAGAATTTTTGTGAGCACCTTCTTGTGGTCCCTAATATCCTCCCTATGGGTCTCTTTCCGATCGGTTTTCATCTTGCCTATCAACATTTGTGTTCGCCAGGCCTCCTCCAATGTTTTGTGGTAGAGGGTTGTTCTAGGCTGCGTAGCCACTGGATCCCTTAGCCTATCTGCTTCTTGAATTAGTTTTGTCTAGGCTTTTCCCTTGCATGTGGTGTTGATTTCTCTCTCCCACCTATTGATAATCGCATCGCCCTTTGGGTCAACCTGTGTGAGGAAGGTACCCTTGGCTTCTCTAGCCGCTTGCTCCATCCTTGTGATCCTCTGGGCTCTTGTCAGAGGTTCTTTTCCCTGGGGGCTCTCTTACTATGGGTTTTCTTCATTCTTACCATCTCAACTTGCCTGTGGTGGCTTTTGTCTTGGGTTCTTCTCCTGTTCCTATTCGCCCCTTCCTAGTATGTAAGATGGGATTTGTAGTTGCTTCTCTCCGTTCTATGGCTATTCCTGGTGTTTATTCTTTTATGGGCTTTCCCTGGCTGCGGGCTCGTACCAACAATCATGGATCACTCATAAAGGTCTACCTTCTGGTCCTTTTTCACCGTTTCGGAGTGTGTGCTCTTGGGAGCCCTGTCGTCATCTATGTGCCAATCCTTTTCACTGCACGTTGTACGACAATCATTACCACTCCCCGTATCTATACTTGGGTGAGGTGTACCCATACTCAACCATTCAGAACCCTTTTGTCCTTCGTCCTTTGCCGCTTGCTGATTAACTTTTTTTCTTTCTCACGGGCAACCCCTATACTTCTCCCTATTGACAGGACCGTGGTGTCATACCTTCGCTTGTTGTGTGACCTGGAACTGCATTGTAATTTGTGTTTGGGTGGTGGGCTATCAGATTCTGCCTGGATCCTACGTGTTGTCAGTTATTTCTGCGCCTCCATCCTCGATGTGGTCGTTCGTACTTTGGCTTCCGTAACAGACTTTTCCCGCTAGTTGGTTGTAGTCAGTTCGGAATTGACCATTCAGGATGTTACTCCAGATAGTGTCCAGTTCTGGTCCTTCTTTGTCGACCCCCTCATTAGCGATTCTGTCTGCCGATCCATTTGTTGACCTTCGTACCCAATGCAACTCCACTGTGATCCCTATCCGCAAGTGCTCCTGAATTTTTTGTAGGGACTGTGCCAAGCGCCAACGCCTCTGAATTTTACCCACTTTGGTACCGTTTTGGAGTCTCCTTACTGTGTTGATAACCAGTGTGGAGTTTGCTTCCACTATGACGTTTGTCATCCCTTCCCGGCTTAAAATCTCGAGGCTAGTCTCTAGGGCCCCGAATTTCGCGGTGTTGTTGGTTGAGTTTCCCAGACTCCCAGCGTAAAGCCAGATGATATTTCCTTTACTGTCCCTGATTACTCCTCCCATTCCTGTCCGTCCTAGGTTACCTTTCTACGCCCTGTCGAAATTCATCTTGAGGGAGCCTAGTGGTGGGGGTTTCCAGTTGCACTCACTTACTTGGAGTTGCGGTGGCCATCTTACCTGATTTGGGTTGCGTTCATCTTTCAGGTGGAAGGATTCTAGAATGTGGGAGTCTTGGTCTGTGAGTTTCCCTCCTCCTGTCTGGCAGTTGCGGCTCTGTACCTTTTCCTTTGTCATGGAGATTATTGTTTCCTTGATCTTCCCTTCCGACCAGCTTTGGTTCCTAAAGATGCATCGATTCCTTTCCTTCCATATTTCCCATATGATTATTCCCAGGATGAGGGTCCAACAAAGGTTCACCTCTTCGTTTTCACTATAGCTCTCTTTCCAAGTATTGATAGTTGCGGAGATGTTACCTCGAATCCTATTTGACCGTCGAAAGATACTTGTCGCCCGATCCCATATTTTTGCTGTGTAGGTGCATTCATGAAGGAGATGGTTCATTGTTTCTTCCTTGGCTTGACAGAGGTGACATATGGAAGGACCTTTGAATCCTCTTTTCCTTAGATTTTCCCAAGTTAGAATTCGGTTGTGGAGTATTAACCATTGGAAAATTTTAATTTTTGGCCAATTGGGGTCGTTCCAGAGCTTATCTCATTGTTGCGTCGTGTCTTCTTGGTCCAAGTCCGCGATATAAAGTCAGACTTATTTTAGATTGAATTCCCTGCCATATTTTTGTCCCCATCTCAGCTGGTCATTTCCTTCCATGACTACAATTTTTCGTCTCCCCAATTCCTCCTCCACCTCTTTTACTGTTGTTGTGGTTTGGGCTCTAATCTGTGGGGTGAGAGTGTTCAATATTCTCCATTTGTTGTGATATGTTTCTTGTTTCCAGTAATGGTAGACTCTGGTTTTTCCTTGTGCGATCAACTCCTATTCGAGTGCCTCCTTGTCAGGTTTCTCCATTCTGGGTTCCTGTTTCCATGCGTCCTCCCAAAATATGGTTGTTCTGCCATTCCTAACTTCCCAAAATCTATATGTATGAATCCAGGCTTTGTTGCACCAGGCTAGGTTCCAGATGGCTAAACCTTCCCCGATGCCTCTGAAGCGTATTCTGTCCTGGTCACTTATGTCTGGGGCATACTTTGCCTTCCAAAAGTTTACCCATGGTGTAGTAGTTTCTTTGACCCAACGCCACCAGAGTTTCACCCCGTAGGCATCATTGGTCACTTGCGGGTCTTGTAGCCCCAAACCTCCTTCACTTTTTGGTTTGCAGACCTTCTCCCAAGCCACCAGGGCCCATTTTTTTATGATTTCCGCTCCTCGCCATAGGAATTCCCTTTGAATAGTTCTTCTTTTTTGTAGAATCCCCTTTGGGGTTGGGAAAACAGACATCATAAAGGTTGGAATTGCTTGCAAAACAGACTTGTTCAGAATAAGTCTTCCAGCTAGATTGAGGGATCTGTACGTCCAATTTTTCACTCGTTCCTGTAATTTGTTGATTATTCCTTCCCAAGTGGACATTTTGTAGGCTTTGTATGTCAGGGGTATGCCCAAGTACTTAGTTGGGAGTGCTTTGCATTCAAAGCCTGGAATATTGGCCAAATTCCTTTGGATTGCGGGGTTGGTATTGAAGAAGAAGATCATAGACTTGGAATGGTTGATCTTTACACCCGAGGATTCCCCAAACTCTTCTAGGATTCGTTTGTAGGCTTTTGCTTCCTTGACCGTGGGTATGCCATGAAGTAAGATGTCATCCACGAACTATTGGTGCATGAAAGTAGGGAAATTTTTGAAAGGTTTGATACCTGTTATTTCACCTATTACAGTTGCACTTTTAATGCTTCGATTGAGACCTTCCGTCATCAGAATGAAAAGGAAGGGGGACAACGGGTCTCCTTGTCCGATGCCTCTCGTGGGCTAGAAAGCTTTGGTTGGGGCTCCATTTATTAGTAGTGAGTAGCTTGCTGTGGACACTAGGATGACTATCCAACTGATCTAGTGTTGGGTGAAACCAAAGGCTTCCGAGGTCTTGACCATATAGTGCCAACTAATTTTGTCATAAGATTTTGTTAGGTCCAGTTGTATTATCATTCCCCCTCTCTTCTAAAGCTTTAGGGTGTGAATCAGCTCGTGGGAATGGATAATATTTTCCATTATCTGTCTTCCTTCCACGAAGACTGCTTTTTCTTGTGAGATCAATGAGGGTAGGAGGGGTTTCAATCTATTTGATATAACTTTGGAGATTATATTATAAACCACATAGCACAGTGCTATAGGTCTGTAACGATCTGGGGTTTTGGCTTCATTTTCTTTGGGGATTAGTGTAATCATTGTAGCATTTAGCACTTTTAGAATGAAGGCTGACATTCTAGAGTCTTCCACAACCCTATAAACGTCTTGTGTGACAGTTTCCTAGCAGGATTTGAAAAACTCCATTGTGAATCCATCTGGACTTGGGGCTTTCCCGTTGGGCATCTCCTGGAGTACTTGGTCAATTTCCTCCTCCGTAATGGGTTTGTTCATGTTGTTATTTTGTTCCTCGGTGACTAGGCGAGGGATATGTTGGATTATCCTTTGTATGGCCTCCGTTCTGTCTTGGTTGGGTTCCTAGGCTATCTTGTGGAAGTGGTTTACCAGAGTAGTTTCAATCTCCTTATGTGACTCTCTCTCTATTTAGTCCTAGTCCTTAATCTTCAGGATTTTGTTATGGGTTCTTCTGGCCATGGTTGTTCTATGAAAAAACTTGGTGTTCCATTCCCCTTTCTTTAACCATCTGATACGAGACTTTTGTCGCCATAGTGTTTCTTCCTGTTGGCATCGAGCTTCCCATTCCTGGGTCATCTGGATCTCTTCCTTTTTCCGTTTCTCCGTGTAGCCCTCCGAAATGCAGGTTTCCTGGAGTTTTTTCATTTTTTCTTCTATGTTGTTTTTCTCTTGGTTTATGTTCCCAAAAGTGTCCTTGTTCCACTCCTTGAACCTATATTTGATATGCTTTAGTTTCTTATAGAGTTTGAACATCCTTGTCCCTTTCTTTGGTTGCTCCTCCTGCCACCACTGTTTGATTCTTTCCTTGAAGGTCGGGTGTTCAATCCATAATTTCTCAAATTTGAAGGGTCTATTCTTTGGTGTGGTTTGGAAGCCTGCTTCCAATTGCACTGGCCAGTGATCAAATCCCCCCCAGGGGAGGATGTTGCAATCTAAGGTTAGCCCCTACATAATGATTGACTTCGATACTAGGAATTTGTCGATTCTTGTTGCTACCTGATTCTGGTTCATCCGTTTATTGTTCCAGGTGAACTGGCCATTATTAGTTTTGAGGTCTACCATCTCCGTTGTGTCTATGAACTTTGAGAATTCTTCTACATCCCTATCCAGTCTTCTTGTACCTCCTCTTTTCTCCGTAAGTGACGTGATGATGTTGAAGTCCCCTACCATGATCCATTGGAGGTTGTTGGATCGGGTTTTAAGGTCTTCTAAGTCCTGTATCATTCCTCTCTTTTCCTTTGACACCTGGGGCCCATACACATTAGTGCATAGAGTCACCTCTGTGTTTCCAATGATTTGCATGTGAACCATGAGGGTGTGCCTGGTCGCTTCGGCTGCTACTAGGCTCAGTACTTGTGGGTTCCACAAGGTGAGAATTCCTCTTGCCATTTGTTGGCCTTTGACATACACCATCTTGTAACTGTGCCATTGTTGTTTACTATTTTCCTCCATTCTATCTATATTGAATTTTGTCTCTTGTATAAAATAAAGATCCGGTTGTTCTTGCTTTAGTCTATTCCTAAGGATTCTTTGCTTTCTCGAGCTATTTAGGCCTCTTATATTCTAGGTTATAACCTTCATTTCAAACATGTGGGGGAGAGTTGGGGAAGAGTTTCTTGATCTTACCTGAGTTTATCAGTAGCACTCCAAGCTCCTATAGGGCTACGCTATTTGATTTCCTGCCTTTTTTCCTCTGTGTCTGCTTGGGTGAGAGCTGTGGCTGTCCCTCGCCTGATTTGATTCCTAAGTGTCCAATATCCCCATGTGTGCGCTTTAGTCCTCTGGCTTTGGCTTCCTCCCTTAGGAGAAACAAGTATTGGATGTGGTCAAGTTGCTCTATTGGAACATTGTCTACTCCCTATCTTTTCCATTGTTGTAGTATGTTCAAGAGATCTATCCCTTCCCTTTCCACAAGGTCTTCGAGATCAAGATCTTCTGTGCCTACTTCGCTTGGGGTCATTTCTGCATCTCCCTCTGCTTCTTGCATGGGGGTGTTGTTGTCTATGATTTCTCCATCCATTGGGGTTGCCTAACTCCCCTGTTCCTTCTTGTTACTTGGCCAATCAATGTGCTCGTTTGTTGCTTGTTCTCTGGTTTCTTGAGTTTTTGCCGAATCCTTTTGTTTTCTGGCCCTTTGTTGTTTTTGTCCCTTCCTTCTGTTTTATTACGGGTCTCCGGGTTATTTCTTTCCGGGGTTCTGCTATGCTTTTTCTTTGCTCTACTTCCGGGGTTTGGTTTTATAAACCCATCCTCATCCTGCTCTGGTTTGGGGTTTTCCGCTTCCTTTTTTTTATTCATAGGGCATTCTCTGATTAGGTGGCCATGTTCATGGAATCTTCTGCATGTGAAGGGGATCTGTTCGTAATCTATGTTTTGGATCCATTCCTCATCCCTAAATTCCAGACTTATGGCTTCTGGGAGTGCTTCTGACACATCCATTTCTATGCAGATTCTTGCATAAGATATATATCTCCCTTTTAGGGTGGCTTATGAGGTCTTCACATATTTCCCCAGTTTTTTTCCTATTGCTTCGAAAGTAGAGGGTAACCAGTAGTCTAAAGGTAAGAAATAAAATCTCAGCCAGATCCACACCTTTTTGAAAGTATCTTTTACTAGGGAGAAATTTTTCTTCCATGGTCACATGTATAGTCCCGCTGAGGCGTGAAAGTATGGGCCTCCCTCAAATACTCTATCCCTATTCTCCAGGTTCATGAATATTGTTGTGAAGAAGCCTTTTGAGCCCAAGTGGAGCTCCACTTCTCCATTTGGCTTCCAATGGTATTTAATCTAGTTGCACACCGTTCTTTCTATGGGCCACAAACCCATGAAATTGCATATTAGCGCATGCGTCTTCATTTGGTCCCTGTAGAGTTGCGTTTGTGGATCCTCCAATATCACCTTGGGTATCATTGTTGTTTTGGGTTTGCACGGGTTGCGCTCTTCTGCCCCGTTGGGCATCGCTGTGTCTTGCGCCTCCTTATGAATTTCTCTGGCTTCTTCTTCCATGCACTCACTTCTTCCCTGGTTCCTTTCCTGACCTTTTCTTGGGTCTGATCCCAAGGTGCCTGTTACTGGTGCCTTTAAAACTACACCTCTTGGCCCTTTCCCTCTATCTACCACTACCTGTTTGTATGAGGGGGTACCCTTACCCCCCCCTTTGGTGCTCATGTTGTCCTCTGCTATGGCTACGACTATCAAACCCTAGCTTGCAGTTGCTTCGCTCTTTCCTAGTTAGAAATTGTTGGAATTACGAGGAAACCTAGACTTAGTGGCCTCTAACCTTCGGAGTAACTTTAATTAATATGTTAATATAACTAATACAAGTTGTTTTTTTTTCCACAAAAAATTTCACATTATATTTATATAAAAATATAACTGTTCTCTTAACAGTCGTTACATTAAAGAAAAACTTGGTTATCATGGACTTCTCCCAACAAAAACAAAGAGTTGTCTAAATCCCCAAGTTGTTGAAATAAATATACCAAAAAAAAACATATAGTTTCCTAGATTTAGTAGATAAGTACTTAACCTTAAATGGTTTTCAATAAGATGAATAATTATACGTTAATTGTTTTTAATAAGATGAATAATTATACATTGATCAATGTTAAATGGACTTAAAAGTAATAAAAGATTTTGATAATATTAAAGGGACTTAGAAATGATAGAGGATTTTGAGTTACAAGTATAATTGTAACGATAAATACAAAATCAATGGATAAATACTCAATCTTTGTTTGTAGGTTTGAAAGGGAAGAACTTAATGTCTAGTTATGCAGTGCAATCAATATGCAAATAACATTCCAAAGAGTTAAAGAAAAAAGATAAACGAATGTGCTTAAGCCACAATAAAAGAAGCTCAAGAAGGAATGAAGGGAAACCGAAATTTGAAGATTTTGTGTATTACGTGTTTCTTTTATATAAAATTCAAAATATTGCAAAATTTGGTTATTTCCTCTTTTAGTATGTCGGGGTTATTAAAGTATTATAATGGTTTTAGTGGAAATGAAATGTTCAGTGCTCTTTTACTTTTTTTTTTTAATTGTGAAACTTATATTTTAATTTATAATATGTATATTTATAATTCATGTATAATAATAATCTATTTTTAAGATTACGATCAAGCCATATTAAATTGGTGTATGAGATCTTCTTGTTTGTGGGATAAGGGATCCTTTTTCGCCCAACGATTTAACTAGTAAAGTCTACGGAAGTATACATACTCTACCCCTCTAGAATTGAACTTGTGACCTTTTAATAGAAAACATGTGTTCTTAACCATTAAACCCACTCAAACTGTATATAAGTTAATTGTTATTTTAATATGACAATTTACATATTCAAATAAATTATAACAAATTATGACTAAATATAATTTTTTATTAAACTCTTATTTAATTAATAAATATAAATTATTACTATTATATTTATTATATTTTTTTTTCTAGAAAAGACAATATAAGTTATATTAGTAATTTTGATAAATAAATTATATTAGTGATTTTAATAATTAAATTAAAAGTTACTTTATAATTAATATTAATTATTATTATAATTATATTTTTTTAAGAGGAAAAAGTTCAGATGTTTTCATTGATTTAACAAAAAGAGATGCATAATGTGGTTCCATCAAACACATTTTCCAAAATTTATTCAATTTAAAAACTACACGAAGGTTGGCAAGAGTAGAGGGAGTCTTCATGATCCCAAAGGAATTTCAATAATTTCTTATGCCTAAGACTTACATGAAGGGGCAACGTTTTCAGTCCAAGTTGATAAACGAGGTTGTAGAGAAGATGAGTTATTGAGGTAGCACTCATTGTAGACCCCCTTGCTTGGTGGATAGAAAACCAATCTTTTAAGTTCCTATGGGAAGAGGAGAGTGGCCTCCGTCTCTGGTCGTTGCTGAAGAGAAGGAATAGCCTCTCTCAGAGCATCATGATCTAGATAGGGGGTGGCCAACGGTAAATCCATCCAGGAGTTGTTGTGCCTACGATTGGGTGGAAAAGGGCACCCCTTTCAATAGTTACATCACTATCTGGTTTCTAGATAAGTATATTTGGTTAAATCTCTGTAGTGTTTAAATAAAAAAAAAGTTTATACTATGCTTTAGAACTATGTAAGTTTAATTTCTGACAAAAGTGACTTCACACATTTAAGAAAAATAAAGAGAATGTCTTATCTGAAGCTCTTTTGATTTAATTTCTTATCTCTTGACTATCTGTGTGTAAAAATAAGATTTCTAGGAGTGGATGTTGTGGTTGAATGTGTTGTATAGTTTAATGCATGCTTGAGAATGAATGACTGAACAATTAAAAATATCGATAACACCTTTGAAAGAAGAGAGAGTGATTCTTCTTTGTAATAGTGCTCCATTTTAGTATGTCCTCAAATCCCATGCCATAAAAGTTAAAGGATATCAGATCTTTGTGGACTTTAGGAAATAATCCCAATTATGGGAAAACATTAAAAACCCTTATAAATAATTATCGAGAAAAAATAATTAGGACATTAACATGAAATTGGTCTAAATGAATTAAAATACAAAAGTTCTCAAAATTCTTTTTGGAGCATAAATAAACATTTGTGTTTAAATCGTGTTAAATCTCCTAAATTTGGGAAGAATCCCCTTGAATTTTGGTGGGTAGTAAATATTGGTAGAACATCGAATTTACTCCCGAGGTAAATCTTTGTATTAGGACCATTTCCTTAAATTTAGTAAGAGTAGTAAAACACAATAATAAAGAAATAAAATTCTACTCATTTACCTACTAGAAAGGAGAGATTATAATTATATTTTAATTTGGAGGATGGAGAAATCCCCTTGGGATGTAAACTTTTATTAAATCTCTTCATAAAGAATGGAAATTTATATTTCTCCTTTTCTTATTTCTTGTAAGAGAAATTAAATTAATTTAAATTCTTCAGGTAATAAAACCATACATGGATATGGAAATATATGTATATATGTCTATATACATATGATTATTATTATTATTATTATTTTATTATTTTGAAAATGGAGGTTAAATCCCCTGGAGCGTAAAAGATCTGAGACCAAAGAGAATATGGAATAAATGGTGACCAAATGCTTTAACCATCTTGTGGTCTTCGAAACTCCGGGAGTTTGGAGCTCCAGGATGTTTGGGTGATGGGATTCCATAAGCCAAAGTTGTCGAATGCCCAAACAAGGCTGCTTAGATAATAATTCTAATTAATTATATTACTGCGTTTAATATGATC
>JASDQU010242359.1:5842-23656 GCA_032191745.1 Picea mariana | reverse complement strand
CATCAACCAAACATCCCGGAGCCCTGGAGTTCTGAAGACCACGATATATTTAAAGCATTTGGTCACCATTTATTCCCTGGTGTGTTTGATATTAAAATAATAATAACTATATTCTCTTTGGTCTCAGGTCTTTTATGCTCCAAGGGATTTAACCTCCATTTTCAGAATAATAAAAAATAATAATAATAATAATAATAATAATAATAATAATAATAATAATAATAATATGTTTATAGACATATATACATATATTTCCATAGTCGTACTCAATTTTGTTACCTGGAAGATTTAAAGGAAACTATTTTTCTTACAGATAAATAAGGAAAGGAAAAATATAGTTTTCCATGCCTTATAAAGGGATTTAATAAAAGTTTATATTCCAAGGAAATTTCTCCATCCTGGAAATTTAAAATATAATTATAATCTCACCCTTCTCGTGGGTGAATGAGTAGAATTTTATTTCCTTATTACTATTATTTACTACTCTTACTAAATTTAAGGAAAATGCTCCTAACACAGGGATTTACCTCCACGGTAAATTCAGTGTTTCTACTAGGATTTACTGCCCACCAATATTTAAGGGGATTCTTCCCAAATTTAGGAGATTTAACACAATTTAAACACAAATGTTTATTTATGCCCCAAATAGAATTTTGAGAACTTTTGTATTTTAATTCATTTAGACCAATTTCATGTTTATGTCCTAATTATTTTTCCTCAATAATTATTTATAAGGACTTTTAATGTTTTCCGATGTTTGGGATTATTTCCTAACATCCACACAGATCTTATATCCTCTGACTTTTCTGGCATTGGATTTGATGACATACTAAAATGGAGCACTATTACGTGGAAAAATCACTCTCTCTTCTTTCAGAGGTATTATATAAATTTTTAACTGTTAAGTCATCAATTCCAAAGCATGCATTAAATTGTACAACACAGTCAACCACAACATCCACTCCCATAAATCTTATTTTAGCACACAGATGGTCAAGAGATAAGAAATTACATCAAAAGAGCTTCAGCTAAGACATTCTCTTTATTTTGCTTAAATTTCTCAAATCACTTTTATTAGAAATTAAACTTACACAGTTCTAAAACATAGTATAAAATTTTCTATGATCTAAACACTATAGATATTTAACCAAATATACTTATCTAGAAACCAGATAGTGATGTAATTGTTGAAAGGGGTGCCATTTTCCACCCAACCGTAGGCACACCAACTCCTGGAAGGATTTACCACTACCCACCCCCTATCTAGATCATTATGCTTTGAGAGGGATTCTTCCTTTTGTTCAACAACAATGAGGGACGAAGGCCACTCTCCTCCTCCCACAGGAACTTGGCAGATCGATTTTCTCTTCACCAAGAAAGGGGGTCTGCAATGAGTGCTTCATCGGTCACTCATATTCTTTGCAACCCCATTTATCAGCTTGGACTCAAAACCCTTCCCAAAAAATTCCTGTACCCAAAAAAAATATCTATTTTTTCAATTCTCCTCAGAACCAGAGAGTTGCACATGCTCTTCCTCAAAAAATAGTCACCATACCCATCTTCTCCCATCCTCCTCTCTTCCCATAGGAACTTGATAGATCAGTTTTCTCTCCACCAAGAAAGGGGGTCTGCAATGAGTGCTTTCTCATTCACTCATCTTCTTTGCAACCCCATTTATCAACTTGGATTGAAAACGTTGCCCAACAAATTCCTGTACCTAGAAAAAATTTGTTTTTTCAATTCTTTTCAAAACTAGAAAGTTGTGCATGCTCTCCCTCCTCATAAAATAGTCGCTAGACCCATCTTCTCCCATCCTCCTCTCTACCCATGAATTTCCTCTCTTTTCTTTCCTTCCTCGGCAATATTTCATGGGTACAAATCCCAATTTCGTGGGTCACGTCAAAAAGTTTTCAGATGGGTACTCTTCCCATCTCCTCATTGACTCCTGAGGAGGACTTCCCAACTACCAGCCTAACTAGTAATTTACTTCTATGGGTCAGAGGATTGTTCTGGGTCTGAATAATTTAAATCTAGTAGAATATTGGTCTGGTAGGGTCCATCTCAACCATTGTTGGTTCCCATCACCATCTCTCTCATATATCATGATCTACCTTGGCAAAACCCTTTAGCAGTTATGCAACACTTTTTATTTTATTTAGTAATAGAAATATATACATTACCTTTTGTAACAAAAAGGTTCATAAATTCCAACATCCACACATATTCAGTTTGCCCATAGTATTTTAGCAGGTTATAGTTATATTTACAAGTTGGGGGAAATAGGGGTATTACAATCTCCTCCCCCTTAAAATAACATCATCCTCGATGTTCTACGTGCTAATGTTCTTTGTATGTACAAAAATAAACAAAAATGGGTATGCATGTTTCATGGCATCCTCCATTTCCCATGTATCTTCATCTGGAACAAAGTGTTTCCACTGCACCTTGACCTGTACAATGGTTTTGTTCTTGAGTGGGATTTCTTTCCTATCTATTATGCATTGTGGATCTGGCAGGAATTCGCCCTCTGGTTCAACCTAAATCACAGATCAAACAATTATATGATTAGAATTACGTACATATTTCTTCAGCAATGAAACAGGTAAAACATTATGTACCTTCTTTGTGGGAGGAGTTTCTAGTATATACGCTACAGGTCCCACTCTGTCCAAAATTTCAAAGGGTCCAAAATACCGAGGTGACATATTAGCACAAGCTCCCATTCTCAAGGAACTTTTTCTGGGCCTGACTCGGAGATACACATAATCCCCTTCTTTGAACTCTCTAGGAGTCATTTTTCTGTTTGCATATCTTTTTTGACTATCTTGAGCTACTTTCAAATTATGTTTTATTTGAACTACTTGTTGTTCCATTTCCTTTAGCATATCTGGTCTGAGTGTAATTCTGTCTAATGGGTTATTCAAGATGATTATAATATTTCATTGTCTACCATAGAGGGTTTGAAAAGGGCTCATCTTCAATGACTCTTGATAGCCATTGGTATAATAAAACTCTACCAGTGGTAGGTAGTCTTCCCACTTCTTGGGATGATGCATCACATGAATCCTTAACATGTCCTATAACACTTGGTTTACCCTCTTTGTCTACCCATCAATTTGAGGGTGATAGGTTGTCCTAAATAGCAATCTAGTTTCAAAACCAACAAACAAATATTTCCAAAAGTTTGAATTAAATTTTGTATCTCTATCTGATATTATTTCCTCAGGCATGCCATGCACTCTAAATATTTGTTTCATGARAATACTAAAAATATCTATTTCCTTTAAAGTTGACTTGACGGGAATAAAGTGAGTAGCCTTGCTCAGTTTGTCCACAACTACCATAATGGCGTCATTTTGCTTGGTTGATTTTGGAAACCCTATGATTAAATCCATGGATATGATTTCCCATTTCCATTCTAGTATTGGTAGGGGATGCAACAAACCTGTTGGATGACAGTTATCTACCTTAACCTGTTGACATTCTAGTCATTTAGCTAAGTAATCCGCTATGTCCTTTTTCAGTCTTGGCTGATAAAACAGTTTCCTAGTGGCTGTGATCATTTTATGATAACCAGGATGACCAGTATATGGTATTTTATGTAGTTCATCCATTATGAACCTATTCAAGTCATCACAATTTGGAATATACAACCTCCCTTTGTAAGTTAGCAGTTCATCATTCAACATTTTATATCCCTCATACTTCAGCCATGTGGGCTCTTTCTCTAGGTATGATTTCACAGTATTCAAAAGTGCATATGTTTCTTGTACACTTTTGACTCTCTCCTTAATGTTTGATTCACAGGTGATTACAACTTCCAAGTGAATCACTTTCACACTTCTACTAAGGGAATTAACAACCCTATTTTCTTTTCCTTTAATATGTTTTATTTCAAAATCAAACTCACTGAGGAGAGCCATCCACCTAGCTTGTCTAGCATTGAGTTTTGGTTGATCAAAAAAATATCTCAACCCACTATGGTCTATCATAAGTACAAATATTCTACCTAGGAGGTAATGCCTCCACATTTTTAAAGCATGTACTATGGTATCCAATTCCAAATCGTGGGTCACATAATTGATTTCATCCTCATTCAATTTTCTAGATTCGTAGAAAATCACATTCCCTTCTTGCATAAGGACTCCTTCGAGCCTTTCCTTGTAGGCATATGTACACACAAGGAAGCCCTTGTTTGGGTCTGCAATCTTCAACACATGTGCATTGGTTAGAAGGTATTTCAGTTGTTGGAATCTCTCTTCACATTGTGATCTCCAAATAAATTTAACTCCCTTTTTCTGAACGGAGGTGATTGGGCAACCAATCTTGGAAAATCCCTTTATGTACCTTCTATAGTATCATGTTAGGCCCATAAAGGATCTGATATCAGATACATATTTTTGGGTAGGCCAATCCATAATTGATTTTATATTTTTAGGATCAACTACCACTCTTTCTTCAAAGATAACATGGCCTAAGTAATGGACTCATTTTTGGAAAAATTCACACTTACTAAACTTAGCATAGAGATGATGTTCTATTATCACTTGAAGCACTAAATTGAGATATTCTTCGTGCTCTTCCCTACTCTTAGAATAGATTAGGATATCAAAAATGAAAACCAACACAAATTTGTCAAAGAAATAACTGACTACACTATTCATTAAGCACATAAAAGTGGTTGGTACATTGGTAAGCCCAAATGGCACCACCACAAATTCATAGTGCCCATACCTTGTCCTAAAGGTTGTTTTGTGGATGAATTCATCCTTAACATAGACTTGATGGTATCTAGACCTCAAGTCAATATTGGATAAAATTGTAGCACCCATTAATTGGTCAAACAAGTCATCAATCCTTGACAAGGGATACTTATTCTTAATGGTTATCTTATTGAGTTGTCTATAGTCTATGCACAACCTGAGTGTGCCATCCTTCTTCTTCAAAAAAAAATATGGTGCTCCCTAAGGAGACACACTAGCTCTGGAGTTCTCATTCTATAGGGTGCTCTAGACATTGGCACCTCTCCTAGTACAAGTTCTATTGAAAAGTCAATATCACTTCTTGGAGGTAGACCTAGTACCTCTTTTGGAAACACATATTTATACTTCTTAATATGGGATGGTCCTCTGGGATTGGTTTATTGTTCTCAACAGAGTTCAACACTTGTATTGCATACAAAGGACATCCTTTTATGCAATACTTCTTCACTTGAAGGGTTGAAATTTGTCTCAATGAGACAAGATTTTGAATTCCTTGTAGGGTTATTTTTCTCCCTTCTTCATGTTCACACTCCAAAGTTTTATTGTAACAGTCCAAATTGGTTTTATGGGAAGCCACTATTCCATTCCAATCAGTAGGTCATAAGATCCTAAAGGGATCATGTTTAGGGTTCCTTGGGTGGGTAATCCATTCATAATGAATTGGCATGCTGGTATGACCTCTGTCACCTTTATTTTTGTTCCTGTGGCTAGTTGTACCAGCCATGCTTTAACATGTTTTACTTGTTGCAATTTACATTTCTCAATAGTTTGAGGGGCGACATAACTCATATTAGATCTAGGATCAATTGAAATGGAAACTAGATGGTTGTAAATCATACCTTCCATCTCCACCATTGAAGCTTGGTGGTTAACTTGTCTATTATCCAAGGCTGCATAAATTTGTTGCATGCTCCTAGCCGCTTCATTGACTGTGGTAGCCTCTTGGATGTTGTAGACTCTCCAATTGTCTTGTTTCCTATGTGGGAAATCTCTCAGCAGATGTTCTTTTCCACAACCCCAACATTTCAAGGGTTCTCTCTTTGTATTATGATTCTTTCCTGGGGCTTATCCAAAGGGATTATTACCACTCTATGATGGAAAATTCTATTGATACACACTTTTAGTAGGAAGGCTCATCCTAGAACCTTTCCCATCATTTTTAAACCTTGAAGATTTAAACCCTTTCTTCTTGAATCCCAAATTAATTTTCTTCTTCCAATCCATATGAGTTGTTTCCTTAATCTTGAATTTCTCATAGCAGTACTTTGACTTTCGAATAGTGTCTTCTAAAGTCTTAGGTTCATCAAACTCAATTATGTCCCGGAAGGACTAAGGAAGTCCACTAATAAACCGTTGCATATTTACCTTTTCATCCTTTATGTAGGGAACATACCTCATCATCTCAAGAAATTTGTTGATATATTCATCTATTGTGAGTTGTCCTAGATTGAGTTCATAGAACTCCTTGGTCTTCCCATCATATTATTTTTCATACATATACTTCTTCTTGAACTACTTCTCAAATTGTTTCCATGACAAGTCCTTCTCATGGATTCCTTTCACATTCCTAAGGTCCTCGCACCAAATGGAGGCCTTTCCATTGAAGTTGAAAATGGATATTCGGGCCTCTAAGTTTCCAAAGTAGTCATGGACTCTGAAGTACTTCTTCAAGCCAAGTAGCCAAAATTTTGCTTCTTCTCCCTTTTTAATTTCTCCATTGAAAGTGAGTGGTTTGGATTTCTAAAATTATTCAGAGTCATGGCTCTTGAAATGTCTCCTCTTATTTCTACTCCTCTGGGAATGTGAACTCGTCTCAGTACTAGACAATTCCTTAGAGTTGCCAGTTTCCTCGCTAGAGGATTCTTCCATTGAATCTCTCTTGGATCCATGTTGGGTCTTCCTTGAGGTGCTCCTCCTTAGGTGGCTACTTTTAGGATGATGCTTTTGTATCTCAGGTGGAATTTGGGTTTTCTTAGTATGATTTCTATCCACATTATTGGTTKCTATCCCATGTTGCAACTKCCTTTGTATATCTGATAGGCTTTGYAGTAGGACTCCATTAATTTCAATTTGTTTTTCATGTTCTTTTTTCAACCTTTCATTGTCATCCTTACAACTCTGTAAYTATACCATGAGGCTTCTTACAGTTTCAACCAAATCCGAAGGGGTTTCCACGACCCTCCTCTCATCATATTCTTCTTCTCTATTGTGGGATATTTCCCCCAACTCATGGTATGTCACCATTCTTTAGGTTGCGGTTTTCCTTGCTATCCACTGACTGTTTGAGTGTTGATAAACATTTTTTGTTAGTTAATTATCTACTTGTTATGAACAACACATGCAATTTGTAAGGTGAAGTCAGCTTCATTATTTGGAACACTAGAAATACACAGCTCATATTTTTATAAAATATAACAACAAAATAAAGTTTTGTTTCTCTCTTCAGTAGTGGTTTAAATAAGCTTCTTATGAATGGGGTAAGACAGGTTGTTACCCCTTAAAATTTCTGTACTAAAATTTTATTCAAATCGTTCATGAGCCCAAATAGGCCAAATGTTGTTGCTCACTCTGATACCACTCTGTCACACACCTGACCCCTAAGTATATTTTTAAGGGATGGGGTATATTTTTTTCTCTTACCTCCGATGAACATAGTATCGAGGAATATTCTCTTTATCTCGATGGACAATCTCGATGCATGCTAGACCTCTTGAACTACAGTTAGGATCCATTAGGAACCTAACGTTCACCAATCCTACTGGACCTCACTCAACTTGTAAACCCATTGAATATTAACATGCGTCATCAAATTGGTGTCCTTAGTCAACATCAATTCTCCATTTCATTGTTGGGTGCTTAGGATTGCTCGACTAGGGGATGATATTTGTCCCTCTCCTATAGTCCAATTAAAATAATTAATTGATATTTCATAGAATACCATTCTTTGGTAATTAATTACTTAAACCTCATTAAGGATAATTATTCTCCTCAAACTAATTATCCAATAATTAACTTTTGCATAGCTTAATACTCATGGCCCAGTAATTACTGAGGTTTTAGTTTCTCTTTCCCTCTTAGAAGTAGTTTAGCACTAATTCAATTAATTACTCATATGATAATTGTGAGTAATTATATTATAACCCAATGAGTTTAATTTATCCATAACATACTTAAGTTGATTAACCTTAATTAAGGTATATAATTCAATCCCTCCCCGACATGCAACTCCATGCAAAATTTTCCCGTAATTTAAAACACACACACCCAATGAGGTTAGTTAGCTCTACTTTGTTGTTTGTGCCATGCCTCGGGGAAAATTTTATATGTAATTTATGCATCGGAGAGAGATGGATCACTGCTCCGGCCCCTGCTAGTGGAGGGGTTCCTTGACTTGCCTCATCGAAGAAAACCCATGGAAAACTCTGGTCAATGAATAGTTCTTGTAGAAAGCGTGGTCGTTGTTGATGTTCTTTTGTCCACTGAACCACAAGGGCACAAATCATTTCAAATGGAAGGGGATTGTCATTGAAGATGCTCATATTCCGTGCCCACCATATCCCATAAATGAGAAAAGATGGGAAAGTAGCAAAAATGTTTACCCCTGAATATAACCACCAGCGTTGTGTTCCTTCAAGCAGTGATTCACCCATACTTAGATGGCCTGTAGAAAAATACTGAGAATCCTTTGACCAAATCGTAACTGCATATGAGAAAGTGAGAAAAATATGAGAAATTGTCTCAGAAGCCAAACCACATGATGAACTTCCGCTAAGACCTTCCCATCCTCTTCATTGTAAATTGTCCCAGGTTAGAAGTTGATTTTGAAGGGATAACTATAGTAGTGTCTTTTCTTTTAACGGTCCCGGAACCTTCCAAATATTTTTCCACCAATCATCCTTTTCCCCAAGGGCAGATTCTTCCATGGCAGCTTTGTAACCCCTGCTAGCCAAATATATACCTAATACAGATTTTTTTGTCCAGACTAAGGAGTCTTCTTCTACTGAATCTAGGTGAATGAAATTTTCTAATTGCAGTCTGATATAATGTGACCACTCAATTGCTTCATCATTTATGAGTCCTAGATATTGTGTTGATTTCCATCCTGCTAGACCCCATACTTGTGGGGTTTGAGCTGAAGCATCTGCAATGGAATGAATGTGAATATTATTCAGTTGTTCTCTCAAACCCTCATATAATTTGTATGCTTCTCCAGCTCCCACCCAAGGATCCAACCCGGTCCTAACTTGCTTCCCACAACCAATGCTCCAGGCTGTCCATTCACCAATAAGAGGAAAGGACTGAACCATATCCTTCCATCCAATCGAACCATTCTTATGAGATTTAGAAGGGCATCGAAACCATTGAACCAAGGAAATACTGGGGAGATATTTTGTGGTTAAAACTCTTCCCCACAAAGAATTTGGATTTTCGGCCAGCCTCCACATGGATTTTGCAGCAAGAGATAGACAGAAGAGTGGGAGATTTTTTATACCCCAACCTCTTAATTCTTTTGGCATGGCCAAGGACTACCAGTTGACTAAAGGAATTCCTTCATATATTTTGTTGGTTGTCCATAGAAAAGAGAAACATAATTTTCAAATTTTGTGAAGAGTTCCTTTTGGGATGGCTGCTATGGTGGCCCAATAAACTGGGATGCTTTGAAGGACGAACTTCAAAAGATTCAATATCCCACCCCGATAAAGGAAACAGTTAGTTTAGTGTAAGATTTGACTTTCTATATTCTGATACAACCATATCCAATCCACAAAGGAGTAGCAATTTGGCTTGAGAAAAAAACCCAGGTATTTGAACCCCTCTATCCAAGAGCACATAAGGAAGGGAAGGGAAGCATGAATATTTGGAAGAACATCTGTTGGGCTGTTGTTATGAGCCAGACAATATTTTTCAAAGTTTCTCTGCATACCTGTTTCTAGTTGAAAAGGGTCTAAAATAGTCCTCAAATTTCGAGCACTCTCCTCTGAGGCTTCTCCAAAATGAAGGATATCATCAACAAAAAGGATATCTGTTAAAACCTCTAATTTTGTTACAGAGATTCCTTTGAAAGATCGCGAATTACGAGCATTTTTTATTAGATGGAGAAAATCTTCTGCAACAAGTAGGAAAAGGAAAGGGGAAAGGGGGAATCTTTTTCTAAGCCCCCTCAAGGGTCAGAAGAAATATGACAGGGATCTATTTATGAGGACTGCAAAGGAGGCAGATTGAATGCATCCCATAATCCATTCCATTGCTTCGACCTCAAATTCGATCTAGATTAGTAGAAGTCGAAGGAAGTTCTAGTTAACACGATCATAAGCCTTTGAGAGATCAAGTTTTACTGTGAACGCAGCCTGTTTTTTTCTGTGAATAGTGTGAAAAGTTTCTTGAGAAAGAGAGACTACATCATGTATCTATCTTTTGAAAATAAAACCAAATTGTTCTTTAGAGATAATCTCGTTCAGAATAGGTTTAAGGTGTTGTGCAATAATCTTTTAAATGAGCTTGTAAATGAGGTTGCAACAGGAAATCGACCGAAAATCTTCAAAATCTCTAGAGTCTTGTTTTTCTGGAATTAATGCTATGAAGGTTGAGTTTAGTGCTCCCAGCACTTTCCTAGATCTTTGAGATTCTCGAACCACTTTTATGAGATACTCTTTAAGGAACTCAAAAAAACCTAAATAAAATTCAATAGTGAAATCATCTGGGCCAGGGCTCTTACCTTTTTGGAAAGATCGCAGGATATATTCTAATTCTTTTTCATCTACCTCCTTTCTAAAGGCCTCATTCATTTCATCCATGATCACTCACGGGAAAAGTTGGAGAACTTGAAGAATTTATTGGATGGGACAACCTTCAAGGGAAATGTAAACCGTCTTAAAATGTGAAAACCTAGCTTGAGCTTTCTCATCGAAAGACCGAACTCGGATTCCTTCCGCATTTTGGATTTCTATAATCGAATTTTGATTTTTGCAGTGGGAAGCCAAATGGTGGAAGAAATTTGTGTTTTTTTCCCCTTCCTGAATCCAAAGGGCCCAGCTCTTTAAGCACCAAAGTTGTTCTTCTTTCGTCAGTAGACCATGTCATTTCAGTTCCAACTCTTTTAGGGTTTCCAACTCCTGTTCATAAAAAATACCTGAAACATTTTGTTGAAACAGATGAGCAATCTTAGCTTCCATGGATTTGAGTTGTTGTTGTTTACACTTATTGTAGTATGTTGCCCAAGAGTTGGTGGATTTTTTACTTTTGACAAATTATCATCCCATTGTTGCATAAAGGAACAAGACTGAGAATTCACCAAAGGAGTCAACACTGACTGAAACATAATTTTATAATACTCTTCTTCCAACCAGGAAGGATTAAATTTGAATGGCGTCGGGGGATTTATTTCTAGGGGATCCAAAGATAAAACCACCGGCCTATGTTCTGAGGTGCCTCCAGTTTCGAACCATGAACGAATCCTTATAGGCCCAATCATTAAAGAGTCTGATACCAAAAACCTATCAAGTCTCTTTGTCACTACCACCTCCTGTTTACGATTGTTTCTCCAAGTCGGAACCAACTTTGTTGGCTAAACATCCACCAAACCATGAGATTCTAGGATAGACTGAAGAAAAGGGCCAAGAGTGTCTTTTCTGGTAGATATACCTAAGACCTAATTCTGGGAGAGGGTAAAATTTACATCCCCACCCACTATCAAGTTTTGTGAATTCATGACTTCTTTAGCAAAAAAGGGTTCCCAAAAATTCTTTTTTTCCACAAATGGGCCGTAAGTATTTATAAGAGTATAATCAACACCTATCAATGAATCCTTTAAATTAGTATTAATATAAGAAGGAAGGCATGAAACATATGAAAGAGACAACTTTGGAATCCACACAATCAAAAGTCCCCCAGCCAAACCAATGGAGTCACTTGTTGCAAAGGACCAATCTTGTAACCACCTGGAGAGGACCTCATGGGCCCGAGAACCAACACCTTTGTTTCCTAAAGAAAAAAGACCTCTAGAGAAACAGTTTCAAATAACCGTTTGAGGGATAGTTGAGCAAGGGAACCCCCAAAAACCATTATATTTAGGGAGAGAATTATTATGAGGATCCCCTCCTAGGGACGCTAACTGCTCTAAGGGCCCGTTGAATGGTGTGTTGTTTGCTAGCGTGGATCTCTATTGAGGCCTAGATTTGTGCTTTGGAAAGAAAGGGTTTTCTTCCCAAGGTGATTTTAGGCGGTGGATATTTTGTAAGACCTCCTTTTGAGGAAGGCCCAGGGCTAGTCTTTGGATTAGGATGTGGACGTAAATTTGTGTAAATTTGTGTAGGGACCTGAATTTTTAGGGGAAACTACATGGTCCACCATAACCTGAGAATGTGGGCTTATAATATCTACCTGAGAGGGAGAGGCCAGCATAGGGGAAGCCGACGACACGGGAACGGGGACTTCTGAAACAAGACAACTAGAGGATGGCAAACTGGAGTCGTCCAAAATTTCCACCAGAGGAGGATTGTCAATACAAAATGGAGAGGAAGAGATGAGGAGAGGCATATCTTGTGTCATTGGGGAAGTAGCCTCGGTCTGTGTACATAGATAAGGGACCTATTGGGCCATGTTTAGGAAGTCTGGAGAGGGAGATTAAGGTTTTCCACATCTAGAAAAGAGTCCTTTTTTTGCCAGACCTTTCTATAACAAGGCTGAGAAGTTCCCACCTGAGGACAATCCTATGCAAGGTGACCAACTTGGCGGCATGTAAAACACCGAAAGGGGAGCTTCGAGTAATCCAATCCCTAAGTCCAAACACTACCAAATAAGTCGTGTTTGATACCTTCATAGAGACCATCCTTGACATTGAGCTCCACCTATATTTTGGCACAGCGGTGATTGAACTTGGTGTCCCAATCCACCTCGAGAGAAACAAAGGACTCAATTTTGTTACCAATGGCTTCCAGAATGGAATTTTTCCAAAAACAACTGAGGAAGACCAGGAAAAATAACCCATATCTTCTGTAGATGTTGTGGTGAACGTTCGAAATTAAATCTCACATCCCAATTTTGTAGAATTAATCCATCAGGTCCCCAATTCTAAACACGATCCAACAAGGATTGTTTATCTTCAACAAAGACAACCTTAAACAAAATCCAACCGCAAGAGACTTGATGAAAGTATGGTACATAACCTACAAAAGGTTTCCAATTGGACTTAAGCCAGCCCAATATTGAATCGCAAGTCTCCATGCACCTGCAAAAATGCCCCACCAAAGATTTGCTAACAAAATCTGGGACATCTGAGACAAGAATGTCAATTCCTACGACGAATTTTGCAGAGTCAGATTTTGTTTTGATTCCTTTTTTGTTGTGCCTAGACCGTGAACCTTCTGCACCTGAAGGAGGGGCCGAATCTAAGTTTGACAGTTCAGGCGTAGAAGGAGCAAGACAATCATCCAGGATAAAATCTGTCTGTGTGCTCTGGGAAAAGGTGGCCGCCGGAGAACCGACTCGACACATAAACTCAAATTTCCCAGGAAGGATCTTCCCCGAATCTGGACTAAGGGAGAAAAATTCATCATCAGACATGATGGATCTTGATGGGAGTGGGGAGCAGGAGCGGGAGATATCATGTATATATATATATATATATATATATATATATATATATGAAGATTAATTTATTTAATGGGGAAAGGATTAACCATATTTAATTTAATATTTATTATTACCAAATTGTTATTTTATTAATTATATTATATTATAATTTGATTAAACATATCTAAGGATCACTTAGGATTATCATTATCCATTAATACCTAAGCTTCCAGACTTCGACGAAGAATCCTCATCGGGTTTTTATGAATATACCCCAATCTCCCGAACGTTGAAATTCCAAAGAGGGTTCCACTTAGGTTATATTATGATGCAATATGATATTAATTATATTACATTATGATGCAAATAAATCACATCAAACATTTATTATAATCAATTACATCAATATAACCTCGTTTAATTTAAATGTGTTTAATATTCATGCAAACTTTGGAATGCAGGGAGGTAGGTTCAGGACTTCGACCCTTTTTACTTGTTCCTTCTATCATCCCCAAACATCCATAGTCCCGAAGCCCTGAACTCCCAGAGCTCCGGAGTCCCAAACTTCCGAAGGGTCCACAATTACATGTCACTTCGCATTTAATAATAAACTTAAAAAGGAAGAAGGGTTGGTACTTTGTCACATGAGAATATCATAATAGTTCAATTAAAATATATTACATTAAACCTTCTTGGAAATTGCGTCCAGGCTTATAGAATTTCAAATATTATATTAATATTTAAAATGAGAGAGAGAGAGAGATCTCTGGTTCAATCTCCTCCGGTTCTCCAACACATCCTTTGTACTCAAATCTCTCAGAGCCCCAGAGTCCCGAAGCTCCGAAGTGGCCCCACTTATGCACGTTTCCATATTATTTAATATTTAAAAAGAGTTGGCTTCATTCATGTGTAACCATTTTAATAAACCTTAAAATAATATAATATATTATATTATATTCCTCGAAAAGTACACCCAGGTTTTAAATTCTCAAATATTGTATTTAATAATTGAAAACAGAGAGAGAGTGTTCTTCAAGTCAGTCTCCTGTACCCAGAACAAATTCATTTTTTCATTTCTCTTCAGAACTAGAGAGTTGCACATGCTCTCCCTACTCAAAAAATGCTCACTAGACCCATATTCTCCCATCCTCCTCTTTTCCCATGAATTTCTTCTTTTTTCTTGCCTTCCTCACCAAGATTTTGTGAGTACAATTCCAAATTTTGTGGGTTAGGTCAAGAAGTTTTCATATGGGTACTTTGCCCATCTCCTCATTGAATCTCGAGGAGGACTTCCCAACTACCAACCTTACTGGTAATTTACTTTTTTGGGTTAAAGGATTGTTCTGGGTTTGAATAATTTAAATCCAGTAGAGTATTGGTCTAGTAGGGGTCATCTCAACCATTGTTGGTTCCCCTCACCATCTCTCTCATACATCATGATCTACCTTGGCAAACCCCTTCAGCAGTTATGCAACACTTTCCATTTTATTTAGTAACATAAATATATACATTACCGTTTATAACAAAAAGGTTCATAAATTCCAACATCCACAAATATTCAGTCTACCCATAGTATTTTAGCAGGTTATAGTTATATTTACAATATGAGGGAAACATGGGGTATGACAATCCCCTCCCCCTTAAAGGAACATTTTCCTCGATGTTCTACCTATTGATGTGCTCTGTATGTACACCAGTAAACAAAAATGGGTATGCATGTTTCATGTCATCCTCCATTTCCCATGTAGCTTCATCTGGAACAAAGTGTTTCCACTGCACCTTGACTTGTGCAATGGTTATGTTCCTGAGTGGGATTTATTTCCTGTCTATTATGCATTGTGGATCTAGCATGAATTCTCCCTCTGGTTCCACCTGAATCAAATACCAATCAATTATATGATTAGAATCATGTACATATTTCTTCAGCAATGCAACATGGAAAAAATTATGTGCCTTCACTATGGGAGGAAGTGCTACTATATATTCTACGGGTCCCACTCTGTCCGAAATTTCAAAGGGTCCATAATACCGAGGTTCCATCTTGGCACAATCTCCCATTCTCAAGGAACTTTTTCCGGGCCTGACTCGGAGATACACATGATCCCCTTCTTTTAAATCTCTAGGAGTCCTTTTTCTATCTGCATATTTTTTTTGTCTATCCTGAGCTACTTTTAGATTATGTTTTATTTGAACCATTTTTTGTTCCATTTCTTTTAGCATATCTGGTCAGAGTGTAATTATGTCGAATGGGTTATTCCAGTTGATTGGAATATTGCATTGTCTACCATAGAGGGCCTCAAAAGGCCTCATCTTCAATGACTCTTGATAGCCATTGTTATAAGAAAACTCTACCAATGGTAGGTAGTCTTCCCACTTATTGGGTCGATGCATCACATGAGTCCTTAACATTTCCTCTAAACCTTTGTTTACCCTCTCTGTCTTCCCATCAATTTGAGGGTGATAGATTGTACTAAATCAGACTGGTCACTCCACATGGCAGTGGATCCCTTGGGAGCCAGAACCACAGTTACTCGGGTAGGTTGACACCTATGTTTTCCATGCAATTGGCTACTGAATTGGATTCCCTCCTGATTGGCTCTATGACAATTACAGAAATGGCAGCAACCATAGTTTCCAGGGTGGAAAAACCATGGTTCAGGCACTTGTTTTGATTCGGTTTCTTCATCTTACCCCCTTTCATGAGGCACTGAATACCTCTGATGATGAGAATGGAGTCCCCTTCTACCTCAAGCGCCAAGAATCCTCTTTTCGTGTCTATTTCCAGGCCTCGCCTGAGGCGGGCCAACTCTTCCATATTATTTGTTGTAGATCTAAGGGGGGAAGCATAGAAGAGAATGGGTTCTCCAAGGTGGTTCATGAAGATACCACTTGTGCCTGTTGGACCCAGGTTTCCATTTGAATCAGTTTCAAAGTTGAGTTTGATGAAGCCCACTTGCGGGGGTTTCCAAAAGTCTTGTATTTTAATGTGGGCCTTCTTTCTCCTCCCAGGGGTCTTATTCGCGTCTTTTTTTAGGTTCCATCATCTGGGGATATCCACTTTTGGGGGATGAACCTGGTGGTATTTCACTATCAAATGGACTACTGCAATGGATTCAGACATAATTTTGTGGATGAGCTCCCAAAGTTAACTTATGGTAATGATTTTATCTTTGAAAATTATCCTATTCCTTTCTTTCCAAGCATTCCACATGAGCAAGACTGGGAAGATATCCCAGAGTCTGTTGAGGATATCATTGGTAAAGAGATTCTCTATCCATTGATCTATTGTTGCCACAACATTTCCTTTTTGGAGGTTTGATTTCCTAAAGTTAGACACCCCTACATCCCATAGCTGACTGGTGAAGCTACAATTGCTTAATATGTGGTCATAGGTTTCTTCATTCTCACGGAAGAGAATGCACCTTGAAGGACCCACAAACCCTTTCATGAGAAGTCGGTCCCATGTAAGAATTTTTTTGTGGGCCACTAGCCATAGGAAAGAAGAGGCTTTGGGCCAGAGAGATCTACTCCAAATTTTGTTCCAAAGGTGACTGTTTTGTTGAGTGCCTTTCCCTTGCAGGAGCTTATAAGTAGTTTGGGTTGTGAAATATCCATTTTCATTGGGGCCCCATCGAATGATCTCCTCTCCTGAGCGGATCTCTATCTGTCTCTCCTAGATTGTTCTAGAGATCACTAGCTTCAGATCTTCTGTCCAAAGGACATGCCATTCTTCTAGCAACATCCAGGTTCTCATAAGTGATGAGGCCGAAGGGGGTTTAGACTTCAAAAAATGGTGAAGATTCACCCATCCCTCCCTCTCAAGATCATTTTTTATGGTTAGGAACAAGACATCTCCCCCTAAAGAGGGAATTTCTTCCCACACATCATACCAAAATAGAGTGGCATTCCCATCGTGGACTTCAAAGAAACAATGCATCTGGACCAGAATATGATTTTTCCATGCACTATTCCATATCACTAAAACCAAATTGAGACTTCATGCTTGGATTAGGCTTTGGAGAGATAAGTGAGGGGAATACTTGTCCTTCCAGAGCTTGGCCCAGAGGGATGTAAGGACTTGATCCATTTCCACTAGAGCTTGGCTACCAGAGTGGAGTTGGTCATATGAGGTTCTTTGAGGCCCAAACCTCCTTGGGATTTTGGGCGACATAGAGAGATCCAAGAAACTATGAGCCATTTAGAGTTTTTTGAGGGGCCACCCCAAAGAAACTTTCATTGAATAGTCCACATTTTCTTAAGGTACTTCATATGCATAGCCAAGAGAGAAAAGAGATACAATGGGAGGAAAGATAGTACTGACTTGATCAAGAGAACTCTTCCTGGAAAGGATAGAGAGCGGTGAGTCAATATTTTTAGTTTGGATTTTATTTTGTCCAATATGGACTCCCACGAGAGGTTGTGATAGGCTTTAAGGAGTAGGGGAGCTCCCAGATACTTGGTTGGGAGGGATGATATAGGA
>JASDQU010242358.1:134388-147818 GCA_032191745.1 Picea mariana | reverse complement strand
CTCTTCATATTCTAGCCATACTTTCCAGATCTCAAGAAGGAGGAGACGTCCCAGGCCTAGGTTATCTACACTAAGGGCCATTTTCTTCTAGGGTTTGATGATAGAGCCTTGCTATAGCAACACTCTCCCTCATTTGACTCTCATGTCTTGAATTTATCTTCATGCTAGCCTTTTTTCCATCTAAGGAAGGAGGAGAGAGAACAAGACCTTGCCATAGCAACACCGGAGTGAGCCTCTCTCCCCTAGGGTTTTGTCTCTGAGGCCCTGCCATAACAACACTTCAGAGCTCTTCCCTCCAGTACTTAGCCATCCTCCTTCAACTCCCATGTCCTTCATTATTGACTCCATTTAACCCTAAAGGAACTGATCTAAGACCTCAAGCATTGAAGTAGAACCTGATCTAAGCACTCTCAAAACTTTTGAATTGAAACCCTAACTACATTAACCCTAGCTCTAGCTAACCCTACTAACCCTAAGTTGCTGACGTCATCATTGAATATTTCATCATTAATACAACAACATTTAGCTTATGAGCAATTGAATGGTGGTTTAAAGCATTTATTAATGAAGTGTTGATTGGTTACATTGAATGCCACATCGTTCCAATATTTATTGGTGAAGTGTTATATCTTTTCATATGCTATTGATAAACATTGACTTCGTCAACATTTATTGCTAAATTGCTTATATATAGTTATCAGATAGTTTTATAAAGTACTAACCCATTGAAATATAGCTTTCATATATCCTCTTTGCTGTTGTCTTGTTCCAGGCAGGTGTTCTTCATTGGGGATCTACTTTATTATTGGCTTTTTAGCCAGGAATTTTTGTTTGGGTGGTGACTTGTGAAGGGGAGGAACCTTATCTTGGTCTTATTAGCCTTCTACCTCTTAAAAACCCCAGGTCACCAGGGACGTCTCCCCTAGGCCTAACCTCCCTAAAGAGAAAGAACTACCCATCGTGGTGACATTGGGTGGGATAGGTTCCTGTTACGCCAGTTTGTCCTTCTACCTTCTAGCCTTTACTCCCAGCTACAAACTTTGCGATAACATTTTGGCGCCATTGCTGGGGAACACTGAGTCAATTCTCCTCATACAACAATTATTTTTGGTAAGCCTTGCCTTAGATCCTTATCTTACAAGCTTACCTGGTGACTCCACAAGGGTGTTTTCCCTATTTCTTTGATAGTTTCAAGAAAACTATCTGGTGACTCCATTGATGACGAAGCCAACAATGAATTCACAATGGGATCCCAAGAATTACAAGCCTTTAGAAATGAATAACATCCAGGGGTACCCTCAACAAATTCCCTTTGAATACATAAATTTTCTCCCTGGATTCTGTGGTGGTGATAGAGAAAGAGATGACTATCATATGAGAAATTTATGGAACTTCTTCCTATCCTACCCTATCGATTATTATGCTGAAGACGTGGTCATGAAACTTTTCTCGACCACTCTTTGGTGCAATGCCAAAGAATGGTATGACAACCTCCCTGATGCTAGCATCACAACTATGGAGCAATTTGAGAAAACCTTTCTCAAGAGATGGGGTATCCAATCAGAAGACATCCTAGCACTATTAAAAGAACTTAAGCATATAAAGCAAGCTGAGGATGAAACCGTCAGAGAATTCTAGGACAGATTTGAGAACATGCTATATCAGATTCCTGAGAGTCATCATCCCGAGGAGAGATACCTGGTCCATCTCTTTACTTGTGCACTTTTGGGGTATCTAAGTTTTCCTCTTAATGAAAGAACCCCAAGGATGCTGGACGAAGCCTACTACATGGCTGCAGTGATTGAGGAAAAGGTCTCCTCTCTTGATATAGGATGCCTCTTTACCTTAAGTACTGTCAATGGAGAGAATTTTTTTACCCTTGAGAGCTTCGTCATTGATCTCCAAGAAGAAGGGGAATGAACCACAGATCGACGAGGGATTGCTGAATAAATAGTTGAGGAGTCGGAACCCAATAAAAAAGTATCATCATGCCCTCTTCCTCTTGATGAAGCGATTCATAAGCCTTCTCCACTTGCACAACAACAAGACGATAAGGTTAATTCTTTCCCTTTCAGGATTTTGATGATACCTTATTCCATGATTCAGAGAGTGATGGAGAAATGGAATCCACGAATGAAGAGAATCTTCCTTGCCGCATGACCAAAGAATAAAGGGCTACTCATGAGGATAAGACAGTAATGCATGTTAAAGATACCCAATTCCTCTAAGCTCCTGCATAAGAAGAAAAGGCAAGTTACCCTCCTCTCCAAGATTTTGATAATTGACTACTTTATGATTTGGGAAAAGAAGAGGAAATGGGTGAGCTTTTGAATGTTTTGAACCTTCCATGTTATGATACTGATACTGACATAGTTAATTTTGATGAGTTCATACATGTTGGGAGACGTAGGTGGGATGCAGTTGGTTATGATATGGATCCTATCTGTGACATAAAGAGTCATCTCCAAGTGTTTCCTTTGCAATTATCATAGCAAGCTCTTGACCAGTGGCAACAAGGAGATGAGATTTTTACCGATGCTCCCCAAATGCCCAAGGATGAATTGATGCTATGATTTCCTAATAATTTTCGGTCATACCTTGAGGACTTTGATGATTTCTCCTCTGATCATTTGGATTTATTCTATGAAGATGACTATCAACCACCACTATGCTCGGATTTTGATAGGAGTAAGAATATTGTTTGCCTAAAGAAGGATTCTCATGACCCTTTTCCCCAACTACCTCTTACTACCTTACCTCGTTGTATCATGAAAGGTGTAGTTGGGAATTATACCTTTTTCATTGAGTTTCCTGTGAAACAAACCCGAGAATCCAAGGGTTGGTTAAATATTACAATCTTAAGTGTATCTTCTCAGTTTTTCAACTATCCCTTGAGAATTTGCCAGTCGTCTAATACATCCTTGTCAATCCCTTCCCAGACTTCACAGTATGAGAACGTCTTAGGTATCTAGTGTGCCAACCTTTTGAGTCAGTGTTTTGAACCTTGTACTTTTCTTGATCCTTTCCTGAAGTGGATTGAGTACTTTCCTCAGAGATGGACATGGCAGGATTTTATCCCTCCTACCCACCTCCATGAGTTAGACTTTGAGATTTCCGATGATATGATATATATTCTAACTCATGACATTTTTGTGCTTCATTTATCACTATTTTGGTTTATGATGAATCAAAAATGCAGGTATCGCGGGACATTGTTGGATTGGCTACACTAGTCGTTTGACTACATCGAACATCCAGCCAACAGGTAAGTAAAGGTAGGTACTTTGATTTACATTCGCATATTAATTGTTTTTCTTTAGTATATGTACATCTATATGTATGTTGGGTGGCATTACCACCCTAATTTTGTTATTGATACTTCTATCAAGATTGCATAGGTCTGCAGGTTATGCTAGGGATGTTGAGGTTCTCATGTGCTCTACGGTGAGCACATGTCCCTGAGTTGGAGCCAGATGTTATCCCCACTTTTTATGGATAACTAGGAGATCATGTCTTGAGGCCCACAGGTCCTAGACATGGAGTATCAAGAGGAGGATTGACCTGAGCATGGCCCTGGAGGGCCCATCATTTTCTTCTTTCATCAGCTTTGTCTTATCAGCAACAACAACATCCATCACCATCGGCTTGGTCTTGTATCAGAGAAGGTTCTTGCTCCATGAGGTAATTGGTCCATGTATCATGGTATGTGTCACTTTTGATAATTAAAACCTTTAAATATATGCATCTAATTCCTTTTATCTCTAACAACTACTTGGATCTTACATTTTCCCACTTGACCCTGCTTGGGGGAATTGACAGGGTTCCCTAGCAAGCTTGTGCCCATAGGTTTTGGTTTTCCACTAGGGGGATTTCTAAAAAGCCATTGTCCGCTCCCATCATAGCACCACTCTTTCATATTATCTCCCACTCATTTGTCCCATTCCCCTTGTCCGGGCATTGGGTTGACCTATTTGTAGGATTGCACCTTATCTCGTGGGAAGTGTTAGCACTCTGTAATTTGCCCAAGGCTGTGAGGTAGTCACAGAGGCAACATCAAAACCACTTCGAGTCTTGGATCTAGCCCTCCAAGACTTAGAGAGGGATCTCTCTGTTTGATATAGCTTTGTTTGAATAAGTATTAGGCTAGTTATGAAGAACATGGGTTGGGGTTTTAAATGGTTGTTTTGGAACAGCAAGGACGGCCATTGGGGAAATGGGGTCTGTGCTTTAAACAAGGAGATTCACTCTCAGCTCTGGACAAAGTTCTTTCATAGGGAAAGGTAGCGGAAATATTGGATCGAATTGAGTTTTAATGGTATTGATTTGAGGAATAAATAGGTGAGGTAAAAACCAGGGATAGGAGCAGCTAAGAATTCCTGAACTAATCTTTAGTAGAAAACATAAAGATCATAAAAAGCTCAGAGGCAGAGTATCTGCTGATAAATTCTACTTCTATTACTTTCCTTCTGATAATAAGAACTGTAAACAAGCATAATGATCACAGAAAAAACATTAAACAGAGAAAAAAACCACCAATATCACCACAGAGGAATTCTGTAAAAGAAAACATGTTCATTGCTGATTGCTCATCTCGAAATTACAGAGAAGAAAAAGGTCTTCTGGTCATACATAACCCACAGTCCAGTCCAGGAACCTCATAGGTCGAACCCTTTTACATTAAAATCATCTGAATAAATAGGATAGATCATCCCAATAAGTTTCGAAAGTCGGTTTAACTGCTTCGGCCAAAAATAGCCACCACTCCCTCAAAATTTGGAGCTTTCAGCCATGAAAAACTGACCGGTTTTCTGCGAAAAAGGGGTCCGAAAAGACGTGATTTTATCTTCGATTATTACACCTGGGAAAAAAAGGAAGGAGGTTATTGTATATGGGCATGTTATGGACAAAATCCTCCTTCGGTTTCACCAAATTCATTCCCAGCTGGCCGTAACATCTCCTGCAAGATCGGGACTGAAACGGAAAATTGAAAATCTGGAAAAATAGGCCCCGAAGATGTCTTCGATTCTCCCTGCTCGTAACTCTGTTGAAAAAACTGAAAGAGGTTTTTGTTCCTCAGCCAGTGCTGAGAAAAAAAAAATCTCGGATTTTTAAAATACGTCTCCGTTTGCCCAAA
This sequence comes from Picea mariana, assembly GCA_032191745.1. Taxonomy (NCBI): domain Eukaryota; kingdom Viridiplantae; phylum Streptophyta; class Pinopsida; order Pinales; family Pinaceae; genus Picea; species Picea mariana. Next base: position 142,684 of record JASDQU010242358.1, on the reverse strand, counting down.
AATTGATCTGAAAGAGGACGTGGTAAAACAAGCAAAAATGGTAAATTTTTTAAAAAAGTGGTTTTTCTTCGGGGGGGTGGTATTCCAGACCCCCCCCCTCGTTAAATGTAGAACGCCCGGGGGGGGGGGGGTCCAAAATTCGATAAGGACAGTTGATTTAAGTGCCTGTCTCTCGGCTGTTCAGATGTGCACTAGTATTTAATTACAATTCTGGACCCCCCCCTCGTTAATTTCCGGAAGGTGAGGGGGGGTCCGAAATTCTTGTGGTGCGTTGATTTATTTTTATGGTATGGTGGATGGGGGGCGGGGTATATGAAGGTGTGTGGGAGTTTTGGTGGTAGTGGAGGGTGACGTAGGGGTGAGGTGTGAGGGGGTTGAGTGGAGTGTGATGTAAGGTGGGTGAGGGGGAGTGGAGAGTGACGTGAGGTGGGGGTGAGTGGGGTAGACTTAGGTTTATTTTGTTTTATGTTGTTTTGTTTTTTATATGTTTTTTAAATGTTTTTAATATTGTTTTGTGCATGTTTTGTTTTGTATATTTTAATTTGTTTTTTATATGTTTTTTTAATGTTTTTAATATTGTTTTGTGCATGTTTTGTTTTGTATATTTTAATTTGTTTTTTATATGTTTTTTAAATGTTTTTAATATTGTTTTGTGCATGTTTTGTTTTATATTTTATTTACTTTTTGTTATTTTAAATTGTTTTTTAATATTTTAAATTTGATTTTTATGTTTTATTTTAATATAAGTTTTATTAATTTGTTTTTTTATTATTTTTGTTTAAAATATTAATTAATCTAAATACTAACTATTTACTAACCTAGATTTTTTAAATTAATTAATAATTGATTAATTAATAATTAATTAATAATTAATCAATTATTAAACTAGTTGTTTATTAATCAATTTTAACCTGTATTAACTTTATTGCTATTCTTGTTTATCCTAAGTCTGTTTGCTTATGGACAGGTGAAGGTGGCGGGATAATGGAGGCTGACAAAAGACAAGGGGAGAGAGGGCGCAGCGTGTATGAAGTATACAGCAGAGTGATGGAGGATCGAGTGAAAGAATGGAGGGAGGAAGCAGAATCACCTGAGCCAGGACTTCGTCATCATGAGAAAATGCCAAATCAATAGTCGAATAATCGATTCACCTATAATTATAGGACCCCAACACAGGCTCCACCTGGGGATGGCAGCTTCTTTCAGGAGGTGTCAAGAACCACAGACTTCTGAACATGTAGACCAGAGCTTTATCCATTGGGCTGATCCCAAAATCTTATTCTGCAACCTGTACCTGTTTTGATCTTGCAACTGAAACCAAATGAAAATAAACACTGCTTAAAAAGAGATGCTCGGAATGCTGAGCTTATTCATTTTTTCCTACCTACCCTACTGCAATCATTGCTCAGCTAGGTAATGGAAAAATGCCAATGGAGCCAATCCAGTAGTTGATTTAGTGGCTTTGTTCTTTCACTGTTTGTGATGAAACTCAGAAATAAGTTTGTTACTCGTGCTTGAGAGTAACTTCCACCTTGCTTTCCCTTGCATAAGCTTTGATAAACCCGAACAATAGGAAAAACACTGGCAATGGAAAAATATCCTGTATTAAAAAAATTCTCCATATATGTATTTACAGGATCAATATAGGTTTGGCCCATCTTTTGATTTTCAACTTCCAACAACTCAGCCTCAAGACTCGATTTTTCAGCTATGCATTCTGTGTCTTTCAACACTTCCTCATATTACTGTGGATGCTCTGATGGTTTATGAAATGATATCTCTGCTGGAAACGACAAAGAAGTTGACTGCCTGATCATGTCAATATCATAACAACGTTTTATCCTAGATCTGGATGATGAAGGAAGACTTTGACCACACAGGCCATCCAACCGATCAGCTATGGGATCCTGAAAAGACTAACAAGACTCCTGCATTGATGCAACTGATATTTCCTGACCTTTTATGTATTTATCCTTCAACTCTTGTCCAAGAGTCTTCTTCAAAATTTGAAATGAATTAAAGCACAATGGTACAGAGTTATTTTGGATTAACTCAGAATTTGCCTCAGGCTCTAAGCTTTCATCAAGAATTTGGAAATCAATGTAGGTCAAGGGCTGCGATTCTGGGTTTAGAACAACCTCCATATCTCTGAGATTTTCTGTCTCTTCCTCATCGCTGTCATGACTGTTGTGCAAGGGCTGATTGTCATATCTGACCTGTAAATTATCTTCTTCCTGCCAATGACATGCTACTGGTTTCTTTGAATAGACAACCTCTATTTCCGCTTCATGATCCTCATCACACTGAATACACTTGGGTAAATCATCCAGGGGTGAAATGCCATTGAACATGCATATCATGTCAGCCTGTTGTTCCTCTAGAAGTCGAGATGGAGCTTCATCTTTGACTGTGATGTGAATTGAATACATGAACGAATCATTATTCAAACCATGGTACCAAGGGTGTGCAACAACATGTTTGGGAACTGTGACACTTTATTTCTCTGAAATCCAGGGACCATGATGTCTTTGGACAGAAAGCTCCTCTTTTATGTTAATCTTCTGCATTAGATTTTCCATGGCACTGGCCAAAATATCCAATTTAGCTTCTGATGACTTCAGCTGGTCCATTTCTTTATCCTTTAACTTTGACCTCTTGATCAACAAGTTGGTCTCCACATCAACTGCAATGTTCTGCATTTATTCAAGGCTTGTAGTGTTCCTTTCTCTTAATTGGAAAGCCATTTCAGGATCAAAGGCTTCTGGGAAATGCAATTTAGCTAAACTAGGAGGTGGCCTTACATCCACAGGTATTGAATCATACACATCATTGAATCTAGTTGAGAACTGTTGTACTGTCTCCCCTAGCTTTCTTTTCAAGTGTTCACACTCTTCTAGGATGAGGAAAACATTTCCCCTGATCACCCACCTATCTAAGAACACTTGCATGAACTGATGAAAATTTCTGATGCTTGTAGCTGGCAGATTTCTAAACCAATTTTTAACTTTACCTTGCAAAGACAGGGCAAACATCCTGATATAGACATCCTCATCTTCAACCTCATAAAGGTCAAGGAAATCTTCAAGGTTTTGAATATGCTTTCAGCAATGATCTTCTCATTTTCTCCATCAAACCTAGGTAGATTATTGATGTAATTGACAGGGAGGTCATGGAGAATGGGAGGCAAATCTAGAGGCTGGTATCGTTTTGGGATTTTTGCAAGCACAGAAGATGAAACCAAAGGCTTACAACCATCTAGAGATTTTACAAGAGAAGGAGATAAAGCAGGAGGCTTATGTCTCACTAGGGTTTCTACAGGTGCATCTAGGATGTGCACAGGTGTATGAGCATGTACATAATCTACAACTTGGGGTTTAATCTCTGGGGTCTCTTCAGGTTGAAAATGGTCATCCTGAATTTCAACAATATACTCTAGACCAGGATCATGATTAGAGAGAAATTAATTGCAAATGAAACCAAATATTTCTTGAACACAATTTGAGCTTGAGTACCTGGTCTTTCTAGGTTGCTTGGCCATGCTTTAGGTTCTTCCTCTAGTGGAGTCTTCGAGTTGGCACTATCTGGAGCTGATTGGAGTCGTCAGGTGAATGATCTCAGCCTTCTTGTGTCTAGTCACTGTCCACCATCAGTGATCAGATATGGAGCTTTGAAATGTACTATTGGGGAAAGGTCCCCAGTGGAGTCGCCATTCTATTAGCACTCTGTAATTTTCCCAAGGCTGTGAGGCAGTCACAGAGGCAACATCAAAACCACTTCGAGTCTTGGATCTAACCCTCCAAGACTCAGAGAGGGATCTTTGTGTCTGATATAGCTTTGTTTGAATAAGTATTAGGCTAGTTATGAAGAACATGGGTTGGGGTTTTAAATGGTTGTTTTGGAACAGCAAGGAGGGCCATTGGGAAAATGGGGTCTGCGCTTTAAACAAGGAGATTCACTCTCAACTCTGGACAAAGTTATTTCATAGGGAAAGGTAGCGGAAATATTGGATCGAATTGAGTTTTAATGGTATTAATTTGAGGAAGAAATAGGTGAGGTAAAAACTAGGCACAGGAGCAGCTAAGAATTCCTGAACTAAGCTTTAGTAGAAAACATAAAGATCATCAAAATCTCAGAGGCAGAGTATCTGCTGATAAATTCTACTTCTATTACTTTCCTTCTGATAATAAGAACTGAAAACAAGCATAATGATCACAGGAAAAACATTAAACAGATAAAAACACCACCAATATCACCACACAGGAATCCTGTAAAAGAAAACATGTTCATTGCTGATTGCTCATCTCGAAATTACAGAGAAGAAAAAGGTTTTCTGGTCATACATAACCCACAGTCCAGTCCAGGAACCTCACAGGTCGAACCCTTTTACATTAAAATCATCTGAATAAATAGGATAGATCATCCCAATAAGTTTCGGAAGTCGGTTTAACCGCTTCGGCCAAAATTAGCCACCACTCCCACAAAATTTGGAGCTTTCAGCCATGAAAAACTGACCGGTTTTCTGCGAAAAAGGGGTCCGAACAGACGTGATTTTCTCTTCGATTATTACACCTGGGAGAAAACTGAAGGAGGTTATTGTATATGGGCATGTTCTGGAAAAAAAAATCCTTTGGTTTCACCAAATTCATTCCCAGCTGGCCGTAACAGCTCCTGCAAGATCGGGATTGAAACGGAAAATTGAAAATATGGAAAAATAGGCGCCGAAGATGTCTTCGATTCTCCCTTCTTGTAACTCCGTTGCAAAAATTGAAAGAGGTTTTTGTTCCTCAGCCAGTGCTGAGAAAAAAACTCTCTCAGAGTTTTAAAATCCATCTCTGTTTTCCCAAAAATTGATCTGGAAGAGGATGTGGTAAAACAAGAAAAAATGGTTTTTCTTCGGGGGGGTGGTATTTCGGAGCCCCCCCCTCGTTAAATGTAGAATGCTCGGGGGGGTCCGAAATTCGATAAGGATAGTTGATTTAAGTGCCTGTCTCTCGGCCGTTCAGATGTGCACTAGTAATTAATTACAATTCCGGACCCCCCCCTCGTTAATTTCCGGAAGGTGAGGGGGGGTCCAAAATTCTTGTGGTGCGTTGATTTATTTTTATGGTATGGTGGATGGGGGGCGGGGTATATGAAGGTGTGTGGGAGTTTTGGTGGTAGTGGAGGGTGACGTAGGGGTGAGGTGTGAGGGGGTTGAGTGGAGTGTGATGTAAGGTGGGTGAGGGGGAGTGGAGAGTGACGTGAGGTGGGGGTGAGTGGGGTAGACTTAGGTTTATTTTGTTTTATGTTGTTTTGTTTTTTATATGTTTTTTAAATGTTTTTAATATTGTTTTGTGCATGTTTTGTTTTGTATATATTTAATTTGTTTTTTAAATGTTTTTAATATTGTTTTGTGCATGTTTTGTTTTATATTTTATTTACTTTTTGTTATTTTAAATTGTTTTTTAATATTTTTAATTTGATTTTTATGTTTTATTTTAATATAAGTTTTATTAATTTGTTTTTTTAGTATTTTTGTTTAAAATATTAAATAATCTAAATACTAACTATTTACTAACCTAGATTTTTTAACTTAATTAATAATTGATTAATTAATAATTAATCAATTATTAAACTAGTTGTTTATTAATCAATTTTAACCTATATTAACTTTATTGCTATTCTTGTTTATCCTAAGTTTGTTTGCTTATGGACAGGTGAAGGTGGCGGGATAATGGAGGCTGACAAAAGACAAGGGGAGAGAGGGCGCAGCGTGTATGAAGTATACAGTAGGGTGATGGAGGATCGAGTGAAAGAATGGAGGGAGGAAGCGGAATCACTTGAGCCAGGACTTCGTCATCATGAGAAAATGCCAAATCAACAGTCGAAGAATCGATTTGCCTATAATTATAGGACCCCAACAGGAAGAAGGGGCTAAAGGCCCAGAAGGTAAAAACAGCTGGTAAAAGACAAAAGCCTAGGAATAAAACCTCGAGATCCTTCACCCAGGGATCCCCGAGAGGGCAGTAAAAATCCCCTCAGCAAGAAATAAGAGGGACCCAAAAAATAACAAAACAAGACCTAGTCAGAGGATAGGGGGTCTCATCACGAGCCATCCTATTAGGTCCATGGGTACCTAACAGTATGATGTTGCCACCTTCTGGATGCCATGCTAGGGAAGTGACCTTTGGTTGCATGGCCAAGAGAAAGGGGGTCTCATCACGAGCCAACCTTCTCATCTCTGTGAAAGTACTTGTGGGTAACACTGTCAGCTCTGGTCACCATGCCAAGGCAGTGTCCCCTGGTTAGTTCTTGAACAAAAAAAGAAAATAAAAGAATAAAACAAGAATAAAAAGAATAAAGGCAACCCATTGGAATATATAGTTATCAGATAGTCTTATAAAGTACTAACCCATTGAAATATAGCTTGCATATATCCTTTTTGCTGTTGTCTTGTTCCAGGCACGTGTTCTGCATTGGGGATCTACTTTATTATTGGTTGTTTAGCCAGGATTTTCTATTTGGGTGGTGACTTGTGAAGGGGGGAAACCTTATCTTGGTCTTATTAGCCTTCTACCTCTTCAAAACCCCAGGTCACCAGGGATGTCTCCCCTGGGCCTAACCTCCCTAAAGAGAAAGAACCTACCCATCGTGGTGACATTGGGTGGGATAGGTTCCTGTTACGCTAGTTTGGCCTTCTACCTTCTAGCCTTTACTCCCAGCTACAAACTGTGCGATAACATGTTTCTCACAAAGTACAAAACTAAAACCAGGTGTAGATCCTTGCTATGCCATTCGATCGAGCTCTCATTATCTGCTACAAAATTAACATTACCCTTACCTCGACTGTAAATTGGAGTAATATTAATCTCTGTAACCTCGAATTTACAAACAGAGAATTGTTTAGTCTTGGAGTGTACATGAAGCCATCGATATAGACAAGCCCAACAGAAAAAATGACCACAAGGGATAACTACTGACTCCTTGACCATCTCCAAACAAATATTGCATTGGAAATTCGAAACGTTGTTGCTTCTTTCATCGACTATTGATATTAATATTATTGTTATCATTATGGTACCTGTTCAAATTCTACTTGAGGGTTTTAGTGGGTCTCTTGGATTTTGAGTTAGAAATAGCATTGCTATCAATGTTAAGCTCTTCTGCAACAGTGCCCATTTCGTTGTCGTTTGTGTGTACATATATGAAAATAAAAAGAGGAGAAACCAATGGGGTTGGGATATGGAAATAAACAATAGATATATCATGCACCATTACAGTGTACATTAACCGCACATCCGAACATATATCAAGCCAATCCTTGAAGGCAGGTTTTTCCAATCGATATGTACAATCATATAATTGGTAACTTCTCACAACTTTTCAGCCTCCACCAGTAAAGAGATCAACACACGAGAAACATAATAGTATTGTGCATTGAAAATTTTCCAAACTCATACAACCAACAATCAAGTGCAGGTAGATTTCTTACAGTCTTCCAACACAAAGCTATGCACTAGCCAGTGTACACTTCATTTGACAATGCTTGGGATAATAGGCACACCTCTAGGTTGATTTCTGTGAGCATGAGAAACTGCTGCCAACCCATGTTTGATGCTGCCTATTGATTATTTTATGTTCTTGGTCATTCCTCACAAATGAGAGAAATTATTGAGTATTTTATATTCCTCAGTATAGATTCCTCCAACATGTACAATGTCATACAATGCTCTTTCATGAAATCAAGACCAAAGAGACTCATAGTAACACACTACTTTCTTGTACTAAATGACTCGATATAACATCTATTTATAATCTAAAATACCTAAAAGACACGACTTATCAATAAACCCTTTCACAATTACACTTAGGAATAACTTCTGAAATTGCATAAATCTCAATATGTTAAGAAGGCTCATGAAATTGCATCCTTCAACGCATTAATGATCTGTAAACTGTCATAGATATTCTAATGGAACAATTCATCACAACATATATCATAACATGTCGAAATCTTTGTTATGCAGGTTTATTTCATTATATCTCAGATTTGTTATCTCTATTTTGTTGCTATATTTTTATAGAAAATAACTAAAATATGAAAATAAAAAAACAAACAAATGTAAAAAATGCCATCCATACAAATAAACATAAGATTTACCTTGGGAAACCCAATACATGAGAAAACCCAACTCGAAGTCGAACGCGAGGCCTATACTCTGCTCTCTTTGCTTTAGTTATCAAAATACAAATACAAAGGAATGCACACTCACTATGGAGTTTCCTATGACACTATGGCCTGAAAGGATACTATAGA
>JASDQU010242358.1:110517-123354 GCA_032191745.1 Picea mariana | reverse complement strand
GATGACATATGAGGGTCCTCCAACTTCGTAAGGCCATAACTCTCAAACCATGAGGAGTTATGTGATGTTCTACATACCACCAGAAATGGCATGACATGTACTATCCATATAGAATAGTATTATCTGAAATTGTATCATAACTCATACTGTTACGCATCAAACAAACTTGGGTCCATTACCAAAACCTGGGGTCTCCAACTTCTCATGGCCATAACTTCTCTAACCATGAGGAATTATGTGACGTTCCACATACCATCGGGAATGAAATGAAAAGAAATATCCATATAGGATATTTTCCCTGACAAATTCACTTTCCTTCATCTCATTATTCCACAATTAAGCATGGGTTCTCTTACTGCACAAAGCGTCTTCCCGTGAGGGCTTTCACCATAAGGGGACCACTTTGGAGTTCATCCATATTTACTTCTTATCAACCATGAAAAAACAATAATGAGTCATATTTACATCAAACACTATTGGGTCCATTACCCAAACCTTTGTGCTATGGGTCTTTCTGTTGGCAAATGTTTAACAGGTAGCGTATGCTTGGCATTGATGGCAAGTACAACAGTGAAGATGGCATGAGTATAGGAAGAATGTAACAGATGGGCATCAGAAGCAGTTTGGGAAGACGCTGTAGAAGATGGTTTGCATGCTTTATAGGCAGTACATGCTTATCAATGATGGCAGGATCAGAGTGTGCATCGATGGAAAAATAGGAACAGCGTAAGCTCGGAGGAGAAGCGTCAGTGATCGCTGGATCCCACCTTGAATTCCCGATGACCGTCAGATATCAATGTAGACAAGACGAGCACACAGATATGGAGGATAGATCTCGGGCGTTAGATCCGAGCACAAGGTCCGACCACCATTGGATCAAGGAGAATCTGCACGTTCTTTAAGTGCAAGGAGAAGCGGGTGTACAAAATCTCGAAAGAAGGAGGACCATCCATTTACAGGCAAGACATGTGGAGATAGATCGCCATTTCACTGACTGGAGAGTCAAAGGAATATGGTTCCCTAACCTTTCGAAATCGCGATATGTGAAATCGCGATTTAATCCGAGCCGTCAGATTAAGGTTGAATCTGGACCGTTGATTCCAGTCCATGTCGGAGTTTCGGGGATCGAGAGTTGGAGATGTCAAAGTTTATTAACATCAGTAATCCCGATATCGCGATATGCGAAATCACGATTTAATCACAGCCATTGAATTAAGGTCTGATCTAGACCATTGATCTCATTCCATTTCGGAGTTTCAGGGATCGAGAGTTGAAGATATCAAATAATAATAACCACAGGAATCTCAAAATTGCGATATGCGATAGTGTGAGTTAATCGTAGCCGTCAGATCAAGATGTGATCTAGACCATCAATCCGACTCATGTCAGCATACCACGTCAGCTAGGAAAACATGGCACAACCAGATAATGACAAGTGTTAGACTGATTCAACATTTCAGGCACATGTAAGTCACGAATCAGAGTGACATGTGGAAGTATTCAACACGTGTCAATCCACGTGTGACGTCAACAGATTTACACCACTTCAGAGTTTCAGTAATTGGGAGATGGACAGATGTCAGAGGACAAAGAGGGGCTAAAGGGAATGATCCTTGGTGCACGGTTAGGTGGAGAACAAACGGCAGGTGCGGAGGAGAATGATACAAAAGGTGACACGACAGGAATGGGGCCCTTCCTCGATACCCCACCATTCTAGGCCCCCCCATTTAATTAAAGGCAGAATGACAAAGGGGGGTCTGGAATCGCTTGAGCATCATTGATCTGGGTGCTTTAATCCTGGCCGCTCGAGAGATGTGTGCCCAATTCCAGACCCCCCCCCTCCACTTAAATATAGAATGGCAGGGGGGCTCCGGAATCCAATCCCGACCGTAGATCTGGGAGCACAGATTCTGGCCATCCAAATTTGCTCGCTGCATATCCAACGATGCAGATGAATTTGAACAAGATCAGAGGGAAACTGTGGCACGACATAGTATAACTGCTAGAAACCACTGATGGTTTTAGCCAGAGGACTCGAAGACACTTGGGGATGATTGACAGAGAAGGTGAAGAGCCTCTGAGAATCTTCAAGAGGGATGAAGATGTTCATGGAGGTGATTGACAGCTGGATGGGCATTGAGACCTGTAACTGAAATAGAGAAGGTGAGCTCGACTTTCATAGAGAAGATGAAGAGTCTCAACTGCCAGAGGTTGAGAAATCTCAGTAGAACACCCAGTGATGCTGGACACATGGTCAAAAACGACCAGAGAAGCTAAAGAGTCACGATGATGATCAGATAGAGAACTCAAGTTGCGGAGGAATTTGGCGTGGAGTGTGCATGCAGAGACATTGTGAATATTGCATGCACAAGATGCACATAAGCTATATATACATGGTACAGAGAAGAGAAGGGATGCTGTTGCTGTTGGAGTGGCTGTGGTTGTTGTTGTTGAAGGTGATACATGTGTGAAGAAGGAGGAGAGTGCAGCAGCTGAATTGAACAGAAGAGGAAATGTGTAGTGAATGGACATGGTGCACAGAACATAAAAAGCAAAAAAATAGACAACACAAGTTATGTGTGCAGGAAGGCAGTGAGGCAGACAGAGCAACGAAATACAACAGAACAGTGATGAGTCTGGTAAGCCATGGTTGAACATTATATCACTGTAATAAGTTTCAGTAGCAAATATTTATATTAAGGGAGGTTGGGAGGTGCTCGAGAGGACTGTTGTCCTTAGAATTTCAAGTGAGATCTTGAACACAGGAAGTTGTAGCTTCCATCTGGTTGCAGCTAGAGAAACCAGGGTGGCAGGGTGGTGCAAGGGAGAACTCTTGTTCTCCGTTATACAGGTTGGCGCCTGTATGATTGGAAGTTGGTGCTTCCATCCAGTTGGTGCTAGAAACACTCAGGGAGTTGGTGCTTCCTTCTAGTTGGTGCTAGAGAAACCAGGGAGTTGGTGCTTCCTTTTAGTGGGTGCTAGAGAAAATAGAGAGTTGGTGCTCTCAGCAAGTTGCAGCTTGAAAAACAGAGGTTGTAGCCTCATTATGGGTTGGTGCTCATATGTATGATAATGTAAAGAATGTAATTATTACTTATCATATAAAGAAAAAGAGGTTTTTACCCTGTATGGGTTTCCTTGGGAAATATCTGTCTCTATGTTTCTCATATATGTGACTGATGTTGAATGTGCCATTGTTTATTTCCCTGCATTATTGTGATCATCATTCAGTGTTTCTGCAAAGAGTTTTAAGAGAAGTATAATTGTTTAAGCATGGTGACATCTGATTCACCGCCCCCCCTCTCAGTTGTCCAACAATTGGTATCAGAGCCGGCCCCTTTTATCTAAGGGTAGATCCTAGAGCTTAAACATGTCAAGTCATGAAGAAAATTCAACCAATAAGGCCCCTCTGTTCAATGGAACAAACTTTTCCTTCTAGAGGGTTAGAATGAGAACCTACATAATGGCTTTAGGTGCAGATGTCTAGGATGTGGTAGATACTGGGTATGTAAAGCCAGTTGTGCTAGATAATAAGGATGACAAACTAGAATTTATCTTCAATGCTAAGGCTATGAATGCTATCTTGAGTGGGCTTGTAGAAGCAGAATTCGTAAAAGTTATGCACCTAGGAACTACCAAAGAAATGTGGGAAAAACTCATTAGCAGTTATGAGGGTAATGAGAAGGTAAAGAATGCAAAGCTTCAAACCTACAGAATACAATTTGAAAAGTTGAAGATGAAGGAAGATGAAACTATTGGAAAATACTTTATGAGAATAGAATAAATGGTAAACGCAATGAAGGCACTTGGTGAAACAATTGGGGAAACTTCTTTAGTTCAGAAAATCTTGAGATCTCTCCCAGATAGGTCAACTTGAAGGTCTCTGCTATAGAATAACTTAATGATCTAAAAACCTTACAGTTTGATCAACTTCTAGGAACACTGACTGCATATGAAATGAGAATAGTTAAAGATAAACCCACCTCTAGAGCAGCATCATTTAAAGCAGACAATAATGAGGATTCTGAGCCTGATGAAATTGAAGCAAAATTTATGAAGAGACTGAAGAAGGGATCAGGCAAATACAAAGGTAAACTGCCTTTCAAATGCTTTAACTGTAGAAGGATAGGTCATTTTGCAAATAAGTGTCCACACAAGAAACATGATCAGAACTATGAAGGTGAAGAGAAGCACAAATCCAGGAGATTTGATAAAAAGAAAAGTTTATGTGTAAACAATGATGACTCCTCAGAAGACACCGATAGTGACTCTTCCTATGAAGATAAGGTAAATGAATTCATGCTTATGGCCAAAGAGAATTATGATAATAAAAACATAGGCAATGAAGAAGAAGATGTGGTTGACATGGAAGGAGAACTGATTAGTGCATTGGAAGAGATTGACAGACTAAGAATCAAGAACATAAAGCAAAGAAAATTGTTGATACAGTTCGAGAAAGATAGAAAATAACCCGATGAAGACCTTGTCCTACTAAAAGTAGAATTGGAAGGGGCAAAGAAAATTGAAGAGATTCTGAAACAACAGCTATCAGAAAAGAAGGCAAGATGTGAATCATTAGAACAAGAAGTAGTGAAAACAAGGAAAGAAATGGAGAAGTTTCAAGGCCTGTATAATCAGAATCTATCAAGTATCAAAGCCTCAGAAGGATTAGCCACCATTCTGAATCAACAAAGGAATCCAAAGCTAAAAACTAGTTTGGGTTATGAAGAGGGATCAAGCAGTGGGAAGCCAGGAAATGAAGAACCCATCAAGTTTGTCAAAAGTACAACCAATGACAATAACAACCCTGTAGAAACAAAGGAAGACGATCAGCCACCCAGGAGGAGTAAAGGAAAAGGTGCCATATTTGAATCTGAAGAATGAAGAAACATTACTCTCTCTGCTGAAAGATGTCATCAACAAGAAAGAAATCGATTTGCTCAAAGAAGACTACCATTTACCAGGTACAATTTTTTTTTCTATGGCTATTGTTTCTATTGTTCTAGATTTGGTCACAAAGATGTAAATTGTTCCTTAAGACTCAGACATGAGAAATTAAGGTTTCAAAGGAATAAATACTTCCCACAACAAAGAATGATACAGTCAAGTAATAATCCTTCACAGACTACAAATTGCCAAATTAAGTTTGGACACATACAACTAAGGAGACCAAGAAATAATCAACAGTCAATAAGTAGGCAACACTGCAACAATAAGTTTGACTTATTGAATAATGAGGTTGAATGCTACACTTGTCATAACGTTGGACATAAATCTATTGAGTGTCGGTTAAGGAACTATGAACTAGATTCGAAATCCCCTGCTGAAAATGTCAAGCTTTGGAAGAAGAAGGAAAGTAACAAGTGTGGATTAGTATTGTCTGCTCAAAGAAAATGAACCCTTGGTATATAGATAGTGGATGCTCCAAACACATGATGGGAGACAAAGGCAAGTTTCTATCTCTAAGTGAAAGCAAATCAAGAAGTGTAACCTTTGGAAATGATGCTCCAGGGAAAATAAAAGGCAAAGGGATGGTGAGCTTAAGTAATGGAAAAGGAAAATCCCAAGATGTTCTACTTGTGGATGGGCTGAAGCATAACCTGCTCAGTGTAAGTCAAATATGTGACAGAGGATGCGAGGTGTTGTTCATGTCCCAGGACTGCAAGATAAAGTCTGTAAACTCAGGACAAGTGGTGGCCAAAGGCATAAGGATAGAAAATAATGTATATGTGCTGAAAGAAAATAGAGAAGAATGTCATCTAAGCAAACATGATGAAATTTGGTTCTGGCATAGGAGACTTGGACATCTAAACTTTGACCACTTAATCAAACTCAAAAACCTCAAGGCAGTAAAAGATCTTCCAAGAATATCAAAGCCTCGAGATTCAGTGTGTAAACCCTATCAAGTAGGGAAGCAAAACAGGACACAGTTTAAGTCCAAGAGCTTCACTTCAACAGAGAAACCACTCCAACTAGTTCATATGGACTTATGTGGACCATCAAGACAGGAAGGCACAGGAAAAGAAAACTACTTCATGCTGATTACCGATGATTACTCCAGAATTACTTGGGTTGCTTTTCTCAAAGAAAAAGATGAAGCATTTGAGAAGTTTAAGATATTTAAGGCTTTAACTGAGACTCAAACAAGGAAGAGGTTAAAGGCAGTAAGATCAGACTGGGGAGGAGATTTTATGTCAAGAGACTTCAAGGAATTCTGTGATGAGCATGGGATCAAGAGAGAATACACAATCCCAATAACTCCACAACAAAATGGAGTAGTTGAGAGGCAAAACAGAACAATGCAGGAAATGGCTAGGTCAATGATGAATGAGAAGAACATTGGTCAAACCTATTGGGTAGAAGCAATACAAACAGCAGTCCATGTGCTTAACAAAGATCACCTCAGACCACAAAGTGACAAAACACCTTATGAATTATGGTTTGGAAGACCTGACTCAATCAAACACTTCAAAGTGTTTGGGAGTAAATGCTAGATAAAGAATAATGATGAAAACCTTGAAAAATATGATGACAGGGTAGATGAAGGTATTTTCTTAGGGTATGCTACAAACAGTAAAGGATACAGATGCTATAATAAGAGGCTACATAAAATGGTTGACTGTATTGATGTAAAAATTGATGAAGGAATCCCAGCAAGAGAGGTGTACAGTAATGAGTCTTCTACAGAAGACACAACTAAAGCTGAAGATGAACAGGTCCAAGAATAAAAAAATGAAGACTCTGAATCAGATGAAGACTCAGACACACAGACAGACTCAAATCAGCAGTCAACTACAAATTCTTCCTCCAGAATCATTCAAAAGAATCATCCTGCAAGTCAGATAATTGGAGAAAAAGACAAAGGTGTACAAACCAGGAGAAAGCTAATCAAAACCATCGAACAATCTCATATAGCTCTCATATCCATTCTGGAACCCAAGAATTTTAATGAAGCCAGCAAAGATTATCACTGGGTTAAAGAAATGAATGAAGAGCTTGATCAGATTGAGAAAAACAATACATGGGAGATGGTTCAAAGACCCGAAGGTAAAAATGTCATTGCTCCAAATGGATCTTTAAGAATAAGTTGAATGAGCAAGGACAAGTTATCAGGAAAAAAATGAGGTTAGTTTGTAAAGGCTATGCTCAGATAGAAGGATTGGATTTTGACGAAACATTTGCGCCCGTAGCAAGATTAGAAGCTATCAGAATGTTTCTTGCCTATGCTTGTCATAAAAGGTTTAAAGTCTAGTAGATGGATGTCAAGTCAGCCTTTCTCAATGGAGATTTAAGTGAAGAAGTCTATATGGAACAACCAAAGGGTTTCAAATTCTCTGATAACCCTGACTTAGTATGCAAGTTGAAGAAAGATTTATATGGTTTAAAACAAGCCCCTCGAGCCTGGTATCACAGACTGGATACGTATCTCAAAGACAAAGGGTTCAAGAGAGGAACAACTAACAACAATCTGTATATTAAGACAAAGGATAATGATTTTCTCATCGTACTGGTCTATGTAGATAACATCATCTTTGGATGTAATAAGGATTCACTGGTACAATGGTTTGCTTCTTGCATGGAGTTTGAATTTGAAATGTCTATGATAGGAGAACTATCCTTTTTCCTCGGTCTGCAAATTACTCAGAGGCCCGAAGGGATGTTCATTTCTCAAGAAAAATATCTAAGAGAGATGCTGAAAAGGTTTCAAATGGAAGATTCTAAACTTGTGTGCACACCTATGGTAACTGGATGTAAACTAAGCAAGGATGATGATTCACCTGAAGTTGATCAAAGCTCATATTGATCAATGATAGGAAGCCTGCTGTACATCACAACATCTCAACCAGACATAATGTATGCTGTAGGAATGGTAGGAAGATATCAGGCTACACCTAAACATAGTCATATGCAAGCTATCAAAAGGATATTCAGGTATTTAAAAGAAACAATGAATTATGGTCTGTGGTATCCCGGAAATTAAAGTCTTCAGTTGATTGCTTATTTAGATGCAGATTGGGCAAACTGTGTTGATGAGAGAAAAAGCACCAGTGGAGGAGCATTCTTCTTGGGTGACTCCTTAGTAGCTTGGCTTAGTAAAAAGCAAGGTTCCATCTCTTTATCAACCACTGAGGTAGAGTACATTGCTGCTTCTACCTGTTGCACTCAGGTATTATGGATGATTCAGACACTTGCAGACTTAGAGGTAAAATACACTGCACCAATCCCAATTCATTGTGATAACACTAGTTCCATCAGCGTGTCTAAAAATCCTGTCTTCCACTCCAAGACCAAACATATTCCCATAAAATATCATTTTCTGAGAGAGCAGGTCACCAATCAGATTGTTCAGGTCCATTACATTCCCACTACAGAACAAATTGCAGACATCTTTACTAAACCCCTAGCCAAGACACCATTTGAATATCTCAGACAGAAGTTGGGTGTCATCCCGTCTCACATCTAAGAGAGTCCATCCTATTAGGGGGAGTCATGTATTGGTTGCATATCTGATACCTCCTCAAATTAATGCAACAACTCAGGGNATAAAATATCATTTTCTGAGAGAGCAGGTCACCAATCAGATTGTTCAGGTCCATTACATTCCCACTACAGAACAAATTGCAGACATCTTTACTAAACCCCTAGCCAAGACACCATTTGAATATCTCAGACAGAATCTAGGTGATGCAGGCGCGCCCTCAGGCACGTCCGCTCACAGGACCTCCTCCTTCCTTGGCCCAAAGAACTAAAAAGCTCTTCTAATTCCCTACCATAATTTTCCACACCCACAATAGTTCTCCAAAAGATCTCCCCTAACGATCGAGAAATCGGACTTCGCAGTTTCGTGAGTCCTGTGGTCGCGTGGTTTTGGATTCTCAAAAACCCGAACCCCAATGCAAGTCAACGCTGAACTTTCGCGTCCCTATCGAAGTTTGTCCTGTCGGGATTTCGACACTCGTGATGTTCCAAACACTTCGCTTTATCGACCCCCGATTCCCGATAGGTCATTGCGCTGACACACGCATGGGTCAACTCTTCAACAGTTGTACCCCATCGTTATTTTGGAGTTCGCAAATTCACAAATCTTGACGCATGCGTTCTCGGGACTTTCCTTTTCCCGAACCGCGACTCCTCTCGGATCTTCTGATGCATGTCCACTCTGAGATCCATGGCTAGGACTTCCTCGGTGTTTCAAGACTCGAAAAGATCTTAGGTCTCTTGACTTCTGAAACCTCGATGCCTCAATATCCCGATGCCTCTCCGAGACTTCCTCTGCTCACTAGGACTTCACCCCAGTGCAACTTTTGCCTGATCGAATGGCTGACGAGCAACCCAACAATGATCCTACAGCTCACGATTCTCCCGAGATTAACCTCCTAGTGTGGCCATAACCTCCTCGTTACTCTGGTGGATCTAATGGCTGGCGGATTTTTCACGAATCCCCTCCACGAGATCCTGACCGTCGATTTCTTCCTCCTTGAGGATTTCTTGAAAATAGCTAAGTGTTCCTCTGCGCCCACTCGTCCTCTTGCGTGCAACCCTAAAACACTGGATTTAGATGCTCCACGGCACGAACTCCTTGTGCAATCCTTCCTTAGGTTCTGAAGGTTTTATCCCTCTTGATCTTTCTCCAACTTCTCAGTCTCTTTAGAAAATGAGAACCCTTTACATGCCTTCCTTGCGGCACCCTGTAAACACTTCAAGTGTTTGGCTTTCTTCGACCCTGTGCACACCTGTAGCAACAGTCCTTCAAAGCTTCTACTCATATTCACAACTGAGACTCTCTCTTAGCTTGCGCACTCCTTGCACGACCTTATAACCCAATTTCACTTTTGGGTGAACGAGAACAAGAGTTAAACTACCTGAGCCTCCGTTAATGCACTCCATGCGGACGTTTTTGACTGCACTCCTTGCAGGAATCCTCACTCAGATAGAAAACAATTGAAACTCATTTCTTCTTCCCTCAGATTTCAAACTCAAATATGAAATCACATACAAAATAATAAAGCAAATACATAACAGGAAAACAAACACTCATGAGCACATCATTCAACACACATACACAGAGAATAACACAAAACCATGAATCTGAATCAATTTCTTTTATTAATTCAAGATCTATACATGGGTGTTCTCCTACAGCTCTTTGCTTCCCTTCTATGCTCTTCCTGCTTCAACTATGTTACAATGTACAATGAGGGTGTCTATATCCATTTTTCCCTCCTTCTTTCTAAAAATGTCTAATATATGAATTCAAGTCTATCTACCTGCATTAACCAGTTTAAATGTCTCCTATCTACTAAGGATGAGAGCGAATCGCTCAAGGTCCAATACAATATACAAAGGCACTTCTTCATAAATGGCTTCATTAAAGATTTGGCACATCAACTTCAAAATTTTTTCCAAGAAATTTATCATGTGCTCAAAAAATACGTTGCGCTTGCTGCACGCTCACTTGATATTTGCGATGCTCCTGCATCATTGGGTGCCATTTTATTTCACACCTAAAAGAGTCCATCTTGTTAGGGGGAGTTGTGTATTGTTTGAATATCTAATGCCTCCTAAAATTACTGCAATAGCTCAGGGGGGGCATGTCTCTTCTTTGACATTGATGTCAAAGGGGGAGAAAAGAATTCGGGTGCCTTAGTTGCCATCAATGCCAAAGGGGGAGATTGTTGGCAAATGTTTAACAGGTAGCATATGCTTGTCATTGATGGAATGTACAACAGTGAAGATGGCATGAGTATAGGAAGAATGTAACAGACGGGCATCAGAAGTAGTTTGGGAAGACGCTGCAGAGGATGGTTGGCATGCTTTATAGGCAGTACGCGCTTGTCAATGATGGCAGGATCAGAGTGTGCATTGATGGAAAAATAGGAACAACGTAAGCTCAGATGAGAAGCGTCAGTGATCGTTGGATCCCACCCCGAATTCCCGATGACCATCAAATCTCAATGTAGACAAGAGGAATGCACAGATATGGAGGATAGATCTCGGGCGTTAGATCTGAGCGCAGGGTCCGACCACCGTTGGATCAAGGAGAATCTGCACGTTCTTTAAGTGCAAGGAGAAGCAGGTGCACAAAATCCCGAAAGAAGGAGGACCATCCATTTACAGGCAAGACACGTGGAGATAGATCATCATTTCACTGACTGGAGAGTCAAAGGAACAGGGTTCCCTAACCTCTCGAAATCACGATATGCGAAATCATGATTTAATCTGAGCTGTCAGATTAAGGTTGAATCTGGACCGTTGATTCCAGTCCATGTTAGAGTTTCAGGGATCGAAAGTTGGAGATGTCAAAGTTTACTAACATCAGGAATCCCGATATCACGATATGCGAAATCACGATTTAATCACAGCCATTGAATTAAGGTTTGACCTGGACCATTTATCTCAGTCCATTTCGGAGTTTCACGGATCGAGAGCTGAAGATATAAAAGAATAATAACCACAGGAATCCTGAAATCGCGATATGCGATAGTGAGATTTAATCGCAGCCGTCAGATCAAGATGTGATTTGGACCGTCGATCCGACTCACGTCAGCATACCACGTCAGCTAGGAACATGTGGCATAACCAGGTAATGACAAGTGTTAGATTGATTCAACATTTCAGGCACATGTAAGTCACGAATCAGAGTGACACGTGGCAGTATTCAACACATGTCAATCCACGTGTGACATCAGCAGATTTACACCACTTTAGAGTTTCGGTAATTGGGAGATGGACAGATGTCGGAGGACAAGGAGGGGCTAAAGGGAATGAGCCTTGGCACATGGTCAGGTGGAGAATAGACGACAGGTGGGGAGGAGAATGATAAAAAAGGTGACACGATAGGAATGGGGCCCTTCCTCGATACCCCACCATTCCAGACCCCCCCCCTTTAATTAAAGGAAGAATGGCAAAGGGGGTCTAGAATCGCTTGAGCATCGTTGATCTGGGTGCTTTAATCATGGCTGCTCGAGAGATGTGCGCCCAATTCCGNCCCCCCCCCCCCCCCCCTCCACTTAAAGATAGAATGGCAGGGGGGCTCCAGAATCCAATCCCAACCATAGATCTGGGAGAACAGATTCTGGCCGTCCAGATTTGCTCGCTGCATATCCAACGATGTAGATGAATTTGAACAAGATCGGAGGGCAACTGTGGCACGACATAGTATAACTGCTAGAAACCACTGATGGTTTCAGCCAGAGAACTCAAAGACACTTGGGGATGATTGACAGAGAAGGTGAAGAGCCTTTGAGAATCTTCAAGAGGGATGAAGATGTTCGTGGAGGCGATTGACATCTAGATGGGCATTGAGGACTGTAACTGAAAGAGAGAAGGTGAGCTTGACTTTCACAGAGAAGACGAAGAGTCTCATCTGCCAGAGAGGTTGAGAAATCTCAGCAGAACACCAAGTGATGCTGGACGCATGGTGGAAAATGACCAGAGAAGCTGAAGAGTCACGATGATGATCAGACAGAGCACTCAAGTTACGGAGGAATTTGGCACGGAGTGTGCATGCAGAGGCATTGCGAATATTGCATGCACAAGATGCACATAAGCTATATATACACGGTACAAAGAAGAGAAGGGCTGTTGTTGCTATTGGAGTGGCTGTGGTTGTTGTTGTTGAAGGTGATACATGTGTGAAGAAGGAGGAGAGTGCAACAACTAAATTGAACAGAAGAGGAACTATGCAATGAATGGACATGGCGCATAGAGCATAAAAAGAAGAAGAATAGACAACACAAGTTATGTGTGCAGGAAGGAAGTGAGGCAGACAGAGCAACGAAATGCAGCAGAACAATGATGAGTCTGGTAAGCCATGGTTGAACATTATATCACTGT
>JASDQU010242358.1:61473-72580 GCA_032191745.1 Picea mariana | reverse complement strand
GATGCAAGAGCATCGCCTTCAAAGTAAAAGACACAAGAGTGGAGGCAGGGATATGACATCTCAACATGAAAGAATTTCAAATCAACATTTAACTCAGAAGAAAAATTAGTTATTGAGATATTTTGGAAACAATGGTTTTAAATATGTCGTGTTTGTAAAGTCGTGTATGACTGCAAGAAGCTACAAATAGAGAGTGCCATCTCTTATCTGATAATAACAGATAGTTGTTGTAATAGGAGAAAGTAGGTAACCACTAGAACTTGATAGGATAGGTTATAGACAGGACATAGAAGAGCTTGAGGAGCCACTCCTTAGATAGATTTGTTGTTGTTGTATTCTATTATAGAGAGACAACATAAGAGTAGAATATAGTAGAGTAGAAGATAGGAGAAAGATGCAATGAAGAACCGTAATACTATGTAATTTTATTTTATGAATGAATAGAGCAGACAAAATTGTCCCAATTCCTTGTACAGTGTTCATTAAGATGTGTGATTGAATGAATGGTTTATTCTGTGTGTGTTTTAGTTTACTTCATTTATGTATGATTTTTCAAAGTTGATCACATGATTCTATGACAAATTGGATAAGTTTCAATTCTTTCTCTTCTGAAACTCGTATGCAAGGAGTGCATCTTGTACACAAGGAGTTTGTTGACAGAGTCTTAAGTTGAATCAGGAGAGTTCAGAAGGAACGACGAGAACTTAGACCAAGTGCAAGGAGTGCACAACGTCAAGGAGTGACCAAGTGTCGAAGAACCAGAACAGAGAAGCACAAGGAGTGCAGGAAGAATTTCTTTCAAATAAATCCTTCGATCTGAGCTTGTCGAATCCCAGGAATGCAAGGAGTGCATGGGAGATCGAAATTCTCAAAGGGATCAATACTAGGGGGGATAGCTTCCCAAGAAGTGAATACGAGACCCAATATAGCCGGGTTCGTAGGAGAAAGTTCAAGGGCCCAAACCTTCGAACATTTACAAACTCTTCCAAGTCGGAAGAAATCAAAATCTCAGGAGGAGGAGCAACAACTGCCATCAGATCAGCCACAGAGAAAGGAATATGGGTCATCTAATTCCACGTCTATATAGGAGGAGCATGCAAATAAGACGAGCAGACCCCTCCGTTAGATCTGAGCATGTGGACCAACAGTCGTTGGATCTAGAGGTACGCGAACGAGCCTTAAGTCCCTTGAAAGTGTATAGGAGAGTGGACTCACGAAGTCCCGAAGCCAGTTGGGACCGTCCATCATCCAGGGAGACAGGTGGAAGTAGATATGAGAGTTTGAGGATTCAAACTTTAAGATATTTTCAAGGAGAACATTTCAAACTTTGTGAAGTGGGAAGTAGGGAGTGATTCTGGACTGTTAGATCTAGAAGAGCACGTGGCATAGATCCATACACTCCAGGAAAAAGGAGGAAGAGTGCAGGTGAGTATTGAATTTATGAATCCAAAATCCTCAAAGAGATCCTAGCCGTTGGTTGGAAGGTGGGGATGTGGCAATAGATAAATGAATTCGTGAATTTGTGATTCATAGAATTTGCAAGGAGCAAAGTGCAAACTTCGCGAAGTGTGAAGTTGCGAAGAGCTCAAGAGTTGAGCCCTGGGTCATAACTTGAGGTCCTGTGGGAGGTGGACCTAGGAAGAAGCTAGTGTCCATTGCATAGAACTGGTCGATTCAGAGTTCCAAAGAAATAATCACTGTCATCGACTGTGAAGCAGATCCGATGGTTGATCTAAGTAAAGTGATTTTTCTGATCCGACTATCGGAAGATTTGGAGTCGAGTGGTGTGAAGACTCCTGAAACATGAAGTCCCAAAAAACCATTTGGGATAAGCACCAGGTCATAGCCCAAGGTCGTGTGAGGAGATAAAAGTTCCAGGGAAAGGATCACTTGCAGGGTTTTTGAAGGACCTACATAGAGACACAAAAAAAGGGACCAACGTGCTCTTCGGTTCGGAGTTCGAAGAAATCGGTGACAACTGTAGTGAATATTCTCGAAGAATGGAGTCATGGAGCAGATCTGGCTCATGGTTGCAGTCCGTGGTCACGTGAAAGGAATGGGATAATGGAAAAGGAGATAATGCATGAAGCTTGAGATTCCAAAAGCGCGAAGGAAGAGGTTGTGGATATCATAAGACCTACACTAGAAGCCGAAAGGGCCTATTTGAAGTAACAAAGTGAGACCATCAAGGTTTCAAAGAGCCAATTTGGCTCGAGAAATTGGAGATCCTTGACCGGGGGGTCATGTAGACTAAAGGAGAGTAAGGGGGGTTGCATCAATATAGATGGAGAAAACTAGGAATACCAAGGCCTAAGGTTGGAGGTCAACTGATCCGAAAAGATCTTTTACACGACCATGGTTGAGTTATTATGCATGTTTTGATTAACCAATTAGGAAGCTTTAAGAAAGAGGAAGAAGTTATAGAATAAATATAGAAGCCATATGAACATGTACAGAACTTAAATGAAGCATAAAACAACAACAAACCATAACACCAATGTGATAACAGAGTTTGGAAATATCACCTACGTCTCCGGGCCTTTGTCTCGGTGGGTGAGGCTTTCTTATTTCTGTTCAAATCTCAATAATTACATCACAATAGTGTCAAAAGGTTAAAAAAATGATTTGGTATTTTTATACCAAATCTCAAGAACCCAACAGAAGAAACGACACTCAAATCGGATGACCGGAGCTCCCAGAAATGGCCCGCAAAGGTGCGCTCCTCAACAACTTCCCTGCATACAAATGGCTTTGACTTGGAAAATATTTAGCATAAACTTGCTCTAAATTTCCTTTCATGGCCTCAAGAAGGCCTGGTCTATATATATTTAAATTTGGTGACCATATCCTAACTTCCTCCCAATATCTGGCTTCAAAAAGGGCCCGATATCCCCCCAAAAGGGTAAAAAATCTCTAATAACAGGCCAAAAAAGTCATAAAAAATCACTATACTATAGTTGAAAAAAACCACTTTTGCATAAATGTTGGGAATAATCCCCCTGGATTGGGCACGCACCCCTGCTGCATGGTCATATGGATGCATGTGGCCAAGCACTAGCCCCCTAGAGGCTACGTTCTGGCCCCTCCTTCTCAACTCTCGGTCGTATGGCGCAACCAACAGTACCATGGGCTTGTCATAAACCACAGCGCATGTGAAAAAGGGTACCTTCCAGTTCGGGTCACATGGAGTATCAAAACAGTAGCCCCAAAACCGAGGGCTATTCCCTTATTTGTGCCAACAACGAAGACTTCGGGTCATATGGCTTATACCCATGCGACCGGGGCCAACTTCCATACCTATCTGCGTCGTCACATAGGTGAAGGTTGCATTGTGTGGTCATGTATAGTGGTGCGACCAGGGGATGGGGCTAGACCCCAACCCTACCTTCCTCCGCCCGAAACCTTCAACAAATTTGAATAAAAAATATGTCATATGGTTTACAAGCACCACCCTCGGGCATCTTAGCTAGTCCACTCTGCCCAAAGAACTCCTCGAGCCCAGAGGTCTCGAGGTCAAATCCCATAACTCATAAAAATTTTCAAATGAAAAAATCGACCAACACCTATGTGCCACATGGAAGACCATGTATCGGCCACATGGCACCATGCCATTCATCGATGCCTATGCCATGTGTCAAACACTAAATGGTCCAGCTTTCTACACTGTCACCATCCACTTGCCCAGTAGTTTTCTTCCACATGTCATCGTATTACATATTACATGTCACCATATGGACCTGCCACGTGTAACCCTTGTAGTGGTGACACATGTCACTTCCCTATTGGTCCACCTGTACCTGCCACGTCAACTATACAGACCCTGCCAAGTCTACGCCAATTGTGCTGCCACTTCATTTGTACGACCATATGGCCTATACAGTCAGCTTCCATGTGGCACTGTACTGTACAAACCATACAGACTATACAGTTATCCTTTTTTGCCTGTTTGGAAAAACAAACATATCGCCATAACTTGAGAATACGACGTTCGTTTGATCCCATTCAAGTTGCATTGGGTTTGTATCGATGAGGCCTATGCACACATCTGTTTTGAAGACATTCCAAGAACTTTTAGTTTTAGGCCTTTTTTAGCCCCATCAAGCTCCTGGATTCGATTCTAGATCATCAACCAACCTCTTTAAAACCCCATTCCAAACCAAGGGATCATTTCAAGACATCCTAAGAAACCATATGAAGTTCCTCCATAGCTAGAGAACCTTGTTGATATACAACAAGTTCCCAGGGAAGTTTGGCAAAGAATCCACATCTTATGGTAGAACCACATGGAGGACATGAATGAAGATGATACAATTTCCACCTTTTAATTTCCCATTGGTGACATTATCGGACAAGAAATGATGAAGAATATTCCTCTCTCTTCTCTCCCAAACTTCCATGGCCTGACCAATGAAGACCCAAATACCTTCCTTTTTGACTTTGATGTTTTGTGTCAGAGCTACGATTACACTTCAAATGCTCAAAAGTTAAAGTTGTTCCTTGCCACCTTGAAGGGAGTCATGTTAAGATGGTTTATGGGCCTCGGTTGTGACTGCATCACCTCTTGGGAAAACATGAAATGAAATTTTCTAGGGAAATACCAAGACTATTTTAGGACAAGGGACCCGAGGGAGGATATTTTCAACATGTCCCAGAAGGAGGAAGAAAGTTTGGAGGATTATGTTGAATTCCTCCAATATAAATTGCAGATATATAAACATAGTTCCCTAGACAAAGACATCCTGAAGACAATCCTGATTCGAGGAATGAGAGATGATTGTTTCGACATGTTGAATCTAATGGGAAAATGAGACATATCGAAGGAGCCTTATGATGACATAATTGCTCTGTGCCTAAGGAGCTCAAGAGGGCCATCAAAGAACAAAGTCCAAGAACATGACACTTCTACCATGATACAAATATCATCCAACAATGGAGTAACACAAACAAAAATCAACAATCTATTTGAGAATTTTAAGACTGATATTCTTAGCGCTTTGTCTTCACAATTGGATGTGTTGATGGTAAAGTAGAAGCATGATGATGTAGAGAAAGCACTAGCAATATTCTATCCCAAATGTAGAGAGAAGCATCCTCGTAAGGAATGCCCACTCAACAATGTGTATGTGTGTGGAATATGTGAAAAAAATCCCCTGATGGGACTCTACCCATCACTGCCAAGATTAAAAGAAGTATTCTAGGGATCAAGAAAGGAATCTGAAGATATATTTTCAGACTTTTTTTTGAAGATATCTTTTTCACTTTGGAGTGCCAAGGGAGATAGTTATAGATGGAGGGACACAATTCACTTCCTAGCTGATTGAAGAGCTCACCAAAAAGTACAATATTCTCCATGGGATTACTTCACCTTACCATCCACAAGCTAATTAAAAAGTGGAGAGTACTAATAAAGTTATTGAAACAATCCTCACCAAGACTRTGGCTAGTCACTGTCRTGATTRGGGTGAGYGACTTCCAGAAACTCTTTGGKCCTACAGGAMTACATGGTGGARCACCACATGTTTCTCCCCATAYGAACTTGTGTATGGTAAGAGTYSYGTTTTTCCTATTGAATTTGAAATTAAAACACTAAGGATGACTTTARAGGTAAATTTGGATCTAACTACAACATAGAAGCACCGCTTGGACTAGCTTGATGAGTTGGATGAAATGTGCTTAGTTTCCTTACATCACACTACCCTTTAAAAAAAAAAAACACATCAAGTGGCATGACAAATTCATAAAAAAGAAGGTGTTTCAGAAAGGAGACTAGGCATTATTATATGATTCCATATTTAAGGACTTTAAGGGGAGGCTTCGTACTAGGTGGCTAGGTCCTTATGAAGTGGACATAGTTTTTGGAAGTGGGACTGTTAATCTCACAACCATATATGGTTCAAATACCTGTTTGTTTTCCAATGGACATCGTCTTTGGTTGTATCATAAACCACTTTCTAAGGATTCATTTGTTTCTCATTTTTTTTTAGATTCGAACTTTGAAATTGTTGGGGTAGAGGAGCATCTCCCTACACCACCAACTACATGATTCATTTTCATTTCTTAAATAATAATAATAATAATAATACTAATCTAACTATGAAAATCCCTCCTACCATGACAATCATTACTACTGATGTTTCAACCACCGGTCATGCCCATTTGCTGCCAGATTAGAATCCACTATGATCTCACTCCATAGTAAGTACCCGACAATATGACCTTTCCACTTGCTTGCATGACTTTGAAATTGGAAGTGACATCTGGATTAGCACCACCAATATTGCCACCTCAGTCAAGGACAACTTCCACCTCTATTTGGGGGGGTCACGTCATCTCATCACATGCTAGATTAATTTCCTTTTCCATCRTACCTATCACGTCACATAGTTTTTCTATTCATGTCACGATACTTTTKTCACTTGCCATTATTACTATTATGGCACAAAATATTGAACCTGCTAACTTTCCGAATCTGAAAACTTCTTTCCTAGCTGCGACTGCACATTCATAAACTGCTATTTATGTAAGATTTCCTTGCTGAAACTCCACTATATCAACAAAAATTAAGTAATCACTCATTTATCCAACAATGGGAGGAGAAATTGTGCACAATGAGCATGAATCACTTGACCTATTGCATAGACACCCCGAGGCTTATCAAATTTTACAGGACGCAGGATGGGTGGTCTGCTTTGGTCTACTCAACACTCTAGCAAACATTGCTAATTTTGAAAGATGTTTGACTAGATTTTCTATCCAAAGATACTCATGGAAAGGAAAGAAAAGGAAGATAAATMCAAACTCAAGAAATAAGAAAGATACAAACCAGCCAATGCAAGCATGAAGTGGTTTTAAAACCCATGTTATCAACTCCTTTGGAGACCATCAATGCTATGAGAACTTTATCACATAATCCAATGAACTTATTGGAAGGTTATAATGAAAGAGGGAGTTACGAATTGAAATATTTTGAAATTTATATTAAGATTATACCCCTTGAGCCCAATTATTGTAGAACTGTAGAAGTTCAAATGATGATGTAATTAGTGGACATAGAAGTTTAAAAGGCTAGGAAATACTTAATAGTTTACAATATTGAAGAGTGAAAGAGGAAGTTTAATAGTTTTCTATGACTCTTCATTTTTTCAAGAATTATAAATAAGTGTTAGAAGGACACTAAATAGAGGGCTCTAAGATTTTGTAAACCATTAATTTGTACCATCATTTTGAGGCATTAGTAGCAACTATAATTAATAAAACATTGACAGTTCATTCATGGTTGCAAACTATTTTAATTACATGGATGACTATTTTGGTTTTCAATAATTCTATGTCAATGAACTATTTATTTGTTATATTCTTGCTACCATGTAACTTACTAACCTAGTTGCATCAAGAGGTCCTTTGTGCATCTTGTAATGAGGGAGATGTGTAGTTCCATGCTCAATGTGGTGACACTTGGAATTAAAAAAAAAACTATTAATAACAAAAATATATTGAATATTGATCTTAAGTAAAAATATTTTGATGTAGGCCTCAAGTTTAAAACCACACACACATAGATAGATAGATTGATTTCCATCCATGTCTATTATTAGTTCCTTCCGAAGGTGTAGAGGGACTATAACAATCAATAATTCATTGACTTCATATTAGTTTGTCATTTGACTAAATTTTTTTGCATAATCTCTATTGTTCGAACTAGAGAACTAAAAACATTATTTTTTATATAATAAAAAAACCTTATATGTCATGATCTCATTGGATAATAGATTTCAGGTCTTATTGCCAGCTTTGCTATTCCCAATGTTTTATATGTTAGCATATCCAAAGTTTTTGATCATCTACAATATTTTTGAATTTTCACTATTTTTATTTAAATGTTTAGATATCCAAAGTTTTGAGCATTGAGAGTCAGTTTTTTATTAGTTGACTTCATATTAGTTTGTCCTTTGACAAAATATTTTTTGCATAGTCTCTATTGTTCGAACTATTGTTATTATTATTATTATTATTATTTTATTGTTATTATTTTTATTTTTTTTAAGTAAAAAGAAGATCCCATTATATTAATATTTCAAAATTACACCATGACATGGAGGTGCCAGCTGTCCCGCCTGTGAAGGAAACCGAGACAGTTGGCCAGTCCAAACTAGCACGCAAACTCAAAACATTGTTTTGCCACCCTGGCCGAAGGAAACCAGGGTGCATGGCCAGTTTCAACATTAGTCTGATAATGCCTATGCTATCGCTACCATGGCTATGAGCTAGAAGAGCTACAGCTCTGATAAACATAAAAAAAGAGAAAGAGTTTTTAGCAATGTTGAACAGGAGAACCTATTAACCAGTGTCCTCGCAATCATCCTTCTCCTTACTGCGTCTAACAGGAATGGCATAAAGCTGAGCGTAGGTGGGGCATTGTTGCCGTGGGGTGGTGCTGGAGTAGGCAGCGTGCAACATGTCTAGGTGTTGGTTTATGTGGACAGCTCTGAAGATTTGGTCATCCACCATGCTGCGGACCTAAAATATCAAGTTCAAGTGCTCTGGGTGAAGAAGTGGTGGATGGGGTGGTGAATTTTTCTCATCGTCCTCCTCCTGGTCTGCTTGCTTCTTTCACTGTGGATTCAATTCAACAGGAGCCTTACAAGTGATCTCCTCGTTGCCTTTTGACATCTCTTCCTCTACTAGACAGGTGGAAAATTCCTCAATGGGAGTGTCGCTGGGACTGTGTGCTTCTCGCGGGTGGGGAGGCAGTGCTTCTACTCCAAAAAATACAAGGGGGTTCCAATTGTCTAAAACTGTGAACATGCGACTTTCAGAAAAATATTGGGGGAGTTCCTTCGAAGGAATCTCCTCAAAATACGTTCTGAGGGGTGAATTTATTTCTTTGGATTCCCTGGGTCTCTTTCGCTTGGCTAAAACTAGAGCTCACTCAAACTTCTTATGCCTCTTTCATCATAAGTCGTCCATGTACCACCCTACACCTCTGCAAGGCCTTCCCCTTGCTCATGGCATGGTTAGAACAAGGACGAGAGCCAGAACTTCCCCTACACTGTCGTTCTTGCTCGGCTCTGTAACCTTCCAATGCATCCCAAAGCCACCGAGAAAGTTGATAAGGGAGAAAATGGTGGCTGTAGCCATTAAGGCTGCGGTCTTAATGCTCTGGCTGGCTGGTCTGCTCGCGTGAGTGAGAGGCCTCGTCAAAAGGTGGAGGCCGACTAAGTTGATGCCCCTCATAACTAATGGGGATATGAGGGCGGTTGGCCACCATTAATGGCCCCTCCTGGTGCTACTCCACGTGCCCATCCTGCTCCACATGGCACCCCATTCAAGGATTATTTTATTGTTATTATTAAGTACTTACAGAGGCATTTTAATTATTACGTACATAAATATGCCTGCCACACTACATTCTTTCTTAAATGTTTACACAGTGTGAGGCCCTTGGATGGTCCTGACAACCTTAAATGTTTACCTAACATGCCTCACAACCTTAAATGTTTAATTAACATGCGTGTTACAATACATTTTCCTCCGATTTTTTTATACAATGTTTTCTGCAATGAATATGGGAAATATTGTTCTTCATCAGCATTACGTGTTCACTGGTTGATGCTTGCTTGTTGGTTCATTGGATGATGCTTATTGTTGTTTGATTCAACTTTGCAAAGTTGAGGTCCTGCAACTGCAGTTGGACCTCTTGGTGCTTGTTCACTAGTTTGTTGTTTGTTTGTTTCTCTTGTTTGCTTCAACTTTGCAAGGTTGAGGTCCTGCATCTGCAGTTGGACCCATTGTTGCAGTTTGCACGGTTGGGATTCTGCATTTGCAATTGGAACTATGCTTCTTTCATTCCCCATTCACGGGTAGATTTCAATGCCATGGTTTCCTTCCTATTTGTTGTTTTCCATTTCTAGTTTGCAATTAAAAATTTTCAATACTGGGAATGCTTGAGTCAAAATCCTCTTGTAGAACATCTTTGTATGTGACTACTACGACCAAAGAAACAAGAGTGTAAGGCTGTCTTGGTATTGTTCTTGAACGTCAATGTTCGATCGAGAACCCACCTCTATTGCAGCCATAGTGACACATAAAAAAGGAAATCAAATTTTCTCCTCATTTTTTATGTTCCTAAAAACCATATGTTTGGTGCATTTTTGTTAGGTTGCTCCCTTCCAAAACTTCTTGTTCCCCTTTGGATGTCAATGCTGGACACATAAACCACCTCTGTTGTATCCATAATGACATATTAAAACGAAAACTAAATGTTCTCTTCATATTTTCTGTTCCTAAAAACCATATGTTTGGTGCATTTTTTTCAAGATGTTCCCTTCCAATCACATGTGCCAACTTCCATGTCCTGGACATCAAACCATAGCTCATTGGAATATAAAAATGCAAAAAAAATATGAGGATCAATCTGAAAAAAATGCACCAAACATATGGTTTTGAGGAACAAAAAATATGAGGAGAAAATTCGATTTCCTTTTTTATATGTCACAATGGCTGCAATAAAGGTGGGTTATCTATTGAACATTCACATTCAAGAACAAGACCAAGACAACATTAGACTCCTGTTTCTCTGGTCGTAATAGTCACATACAAAGATGTTCTACAAGAGGATTTTGAGTCAGGCATTCCTAGTATTGAAAATTCTTACTTGCAAACTAGAAAAAGGAAAACAATGAATAGGGATGCAACCATGGCACTGAAACTTACCCATGAATGGGGAATGACAGAAGGATAGTTCCAATCGTGGATGCAAAATCCCAATCGTGCAAACTCCAACTTTCTTAAATGTTTACATAGTGGGAGGCTCTTAGACAATCCTCACAACCTTAAATGTTTACCTATCATGCCTCATAGCCTTAAATGTTTACTTAATAGGTGTGTTACAATACATTTTCCTTCGATTTTTGGATATAATCTTGTCTACAATGAATTTGGGAAATATTGTTCTTCACCAAGATTACTAGTTCACTGGTTGATGTTTGCTCGTTGGTTCGCTAGATGATGCTTATTGTTGTTTGATTCAACTTTGCAAAGTTGAGGTCCCACAACTGTAGTTAAACCTCTTGGTGCTTATTCACTGGTTTGTTGTTTGTTTCTTGCT